>JANHFP010002267.1:122404-137470 GCA_032468135.1 Calamaria suluensis | reverse complement strand
GAAGAAGAAGAAGAAGAAGAAGAAGAAGAAGAAGAAGAAGAAGAAGAAGAAGAGTTGGAAGGGACCTTGGAGGTCATTTAGTCCAACCCCCTGCCCAGGCAGGAAAACCTATTGCTGGGTCACTTCTGACTAACAAGTTTCTTTAGTTAGTTCTTTAGTTCTTTAGTCAGCTCCATAGATTTTCAACTTTAAGGTCTTTAAGGGTTAAGGTCTGGGCTATTAGCAGGCCATTCCAGCAGTGGAATATGATTATCTTGAAACTCCCCCCCCCAAAAAAAAAGAAAATGTGGTGTTATTTGCCATCAAACCTAAAAACTACACTTTTCCCAAAAGGTTTCCACAATTTTGGCCACTACTTTACTTATTCAGTAGTCTTTACTACAATCCATTGTTTCAAACACAGTATATACATGTTCTGATACATAATATTTATGAATGCATTCAAATACACAAATTGTTAGTTTTGCATTCACTACCTGGTTGGTTTATTTCTTTAAGTATTTGCAGCAAGATGACTGTAACCAGTGATTGTCATAATTGCATGGTAACAGGAGTGTATATAAGAAAATGGAAAGCCAGTTGAACTTCCCTTGCAGACATTCCTTTGCTGATACTCTTGCTAATCTTGCTACTATTATTATTGTTATTCTGGTTCTTGCTTATGTTGGTTATAATGAGTATTACTGACTGTTTATGTATGTTAGGTTATATTGATAGCTGGTATTCATTGTTATTGTGTTGGATAATGTATATCTAAGATGTATTGCATTACTGATGAGGGAGTGAAGTAGAATGCATAGTTAACCATAGTTTGTTGTACATATATATTGTAAATATATACAGTGTCTTTTATATCTCTGTGTTACTCCTGACTATGTGCTGATATCTTGTGCTCTCAACTTCCCTACGCACAATTCTCTTAACCAGGAACTGTTTGGGAAAACTCAACATGGACAGATGGATCCGTCCTACAATACAGGGTGTGTTTCACTTACCTTTACTACTGGTTCACAATGGGAGTGTGTGTGCCTCCTACCAGTTTTACTACCTGTTTGTAAGAACCAGACTGAACCAGGGTCAACCCACCACTGCTACAATGTATCAGAAAAAATATGGTATATCTGAATATATGTAATAACACTTTTTTCAGTCCCTAAAAATGCTGCAGAATTTCAGCCTACATCTTAAAATAATGCTTAACAAATGTCCTCCCAAAAGGAAGGAGAATTTTTAGCAGAAATTGACATCTAATTTTTGTGTCTTAACAATATTTAATAAAGTTGATCAATGATTTTATTACTTTTTGGCTTCCAGGCCACTTATTTTAACACATTGTTTGCATATGCAATAACAGCATAGTGGTGTTTTTCAAAAGAAAAAATATGGCTTAATTTATAGGGTACAATTCTAATCTTTTCCACAAAAAAAAATAGTCCTCAGCAAGAAGGATTGAAGATATCCAAAGACTATCTTTTTGCTGCCCCCACATCTAAATAGAAAGCCAGTTAGTGCACCGGGATAGAAACCAGGAGATTTTGAGTTCTAGTCCATGAATCCATCTAGTCATTCTCTCTTAGGCCTAGAGAGGAGGCAATAGTAAGCTACTTCTGCAATCTGCCAAGAAAACTACAGGGATTTGTTCAGGCAATTGCCATGAGTCAACCTTGATTTTTGAATTGGAGTGGCTTGAGGCCACTCATTACTATTTAATGAAAGCACAACTTCATTGTATTGTGATACATCTCAGAGGAAATAGAAGGCACTTGAGAGAAATATTCATTTCTGTAAAAGGCATCCTTCAGTGATGAATATTTGCTATGGCCCAATCTTCTGAGAAACTCAAATACTTTGGCCACCTAATGAGAAGGAAGGACTCACTGGAGAAGAATTAAATGCTGGGGAAGATTGAGGGTCAAAGAAGAAGGGGACGACATAGAACAAGGTGGCTGGATGGAGTCACTGAAGCAGTGGGTGTGAGCTTGGGTGGACTCCAGAGGATGGTGGAAGACAGGAAGGCCTGGAGGAACATTGTCCATGGGTCGGACACGACTTCACAACTAAAAACAACAACAACATTTTTTTTATAGTGGGCTTATTAGGGCTGATATGGGGATATTCCACCAGCTGTTCATCAGCTGAATTGTTCCTTGATTGTGTTATGAGTTAGCTAAACCACCCCTCCCTGAAAATCCAGGCAGCCGAGAAACAAATACACAAGCAAAAAGAGGTGGCAACTAAGCAAAAGTACAAAACAGTGGCAATTTTCCATTTGCTTCTGTACAACATCTCATTAAGGCAAGATTAATGGGAAGCCTGAAGCTTCCCTGGAGACGAAGGTGGCAGCATTTGCAGACACTAAACGCCACATGCTCCTTCTCACCTGCATCCGAGAGTTTATCCCATCAATTGACATGAATGATTGGCTGTGGATGTGTGTTTATTCATAAGTTCCAACCAGTAATCCAGATCTAGCATCCCTGTGCTTTTTAATGAAGCAGCACCAGGGGAAAGTATCAGCATTGCTTTTTAACTAAAAGTAATGAAAAATGCAGGTTGTCAGGAAAGGAGAAGGGGGAGGAGGTAATGAAATAGATTGCTTGGACTTAGCTTTCAATTGCTTAGCATGCAGTTGTACTGCTATCTAATAAATTTAATCATAACTAATGGAATCAACTGCTACCTGTATGGAATACTTTCTTGTTAATGCTCTGATGCTTTAAAAAAAAAGAGATTGCCCACCTCATATTCTCGCTTGGCTTTTGTACCCTGCTGCTTTACGGGAATCTGTACCCTGCTGCAGATACTTTCCTGGCTAAAAATTAATGCCAAAATAAAAACATTTTTGGTCTATTAGAGTTATTGTTTGATTTCAGCCTAATTTCCTTTTAGGCCCATACTGGACATCTGGATGATGCTCTTAGAAGTTAAAGATAAAGTCAAGAAGACAATGCTAGAAATTCTAGGACTGGAATACTGTTGCTTCTACCAAGGCATATGACTTTTAGATATGGGGATCATAACTCCATAATTTTCAGCCGTCATGTTTATTTATCCATAGCTGAATGATATGGAGGGAGAAAACAAGCCAAGCCAAGGCTTCAGGGATTTTCTGACCAGCAAGAGAATTGCCATTAAGCACAAATGTAGGACTGAGTTACAAAAATGGAGGCCCACTTCCGTCTTTTAACAAACGGATTGTATATTAGGGAAACTGAAGTTTAGGGTCTAAAAGTGGTCAGAACAATAGACCAAAATATCTGCCACAACTAGGGCTCCCTTCTGACAGATCCAAAATAGCAGTTTGGGTCTGTCAGAAGTTCTTGCTTTTCACCATCCCCACTGCGCCTTCTCCACTTTGATTTATTATTTCTAAAAAGCTAAAATTATTTATTTTTCTTCTTTTCCCCTATCTTTAATATCTCTTGCAAATCTCAGCTCATTCTGAGCTTTAACATTTTTCACAGGCGTTGGAGATTATCTTGTATTCTTTATTTATGATATGCTCCCCCCCACGTTTACTAGGCATGTCCCCTTCATTTTGTTTAGAGAGTTCTGCATGTATCTACATTGGCGTTATTATATTTTCCCCATTTTCCCCCTCTTCCTATAGGAATTGTTTGCAATGGCATCTTCAGGATCTGATTTCTTAGAATGTCCTATTCTTCCTGGATATTTTTCTCCTT
This sequence comes from Calamaria suluensis, assembly GCA_032468135.1. NCBI lineage: Eukaryota > Metazoa > Chordata > Lepidosauria > Squamata > Calamariidae > Calamaria > Calamaria suluensis. Next base: position 133,787 of record JANHFP010002267.1, on the reverse strand, counting down.
CAGGATTTGAAGCCACTGGATTCGAAATAGCTTCCTTCTGAATTTTCAGAATTTGCTGTTCTAATATCCAATATAGAGACCTGACTCTCTTCACTTCCTCCTCCAACCTGATGCCACAACTTTGAGGATGATACTTTCCCACAGGGTGGCAGTCACATTCACTTCTTCTCCCAATCCCCCCCCCCACCCCACTTTGTCAGATTTAGATCCAGGGCAGCAGAATCCTTTGTTCTCCCTTCCACCTTCTGACAAATGAAGTTGTTGTCAGGAAAGAGAATAATTTGTTGACAAATCCCCAGCAGATGTCAGGATAACTGAACCTCCCATTAGCACTACTGCATGCCTTTTTGAAAGATTGGCCAACTGATGCAGAAAGACCTCATCTGTTCTTCTGCCTGCCCAGGTGGTCTGTAATAAATTCTCAAAATGGGATTGCCTCTCCCCACCTCTTTTATTCTAACCTAAATACTTACTGTGCTCTGATTCACATATTTCTATTCAAGGATATGTTTTTTTCTCTTTACATACCTACATACATACATGCAACTCTTCCCCCCTTTTTTAGATTTGTTCCTGTAGCCTTCTCTTGCTAAGTGCCAGTCATGAATACCATCACACCTGGCTTTGTATTTGTTTTTTTAAACTAGGATTTCTACTTGTTTAATTCCATTACTCTGGGCATTGGGAACATCAGAACACCACCAAATGCCACCTCGATTGTAAAATGGAGATTTGTAAAATGGAGATTTGAGTCAAATGATATACTGTACTTAAGAAACAGGAATTAAATACACAGAGATAGGATGGACTTCAGTGCTTCTGTTGCTTCTTCCAATTCTATGACTTTGATTTCTTTCTAAACTCTTTAACAACCTAACCTGGCACTCAGGTCAAAAGCAGGTTTTTTAATGGATTTCATAAAAAAATGTTTTTTTAAAAATGTCAATGTCTATTGATCAGAGTAAGAATCCTTGTGTAGAGAGTCATTTGCTCTGTCAGGTTTTTATGTCTGTTGAATGGCAGCATGTTATATGCATTTTTTCTTGGTTTGATGTGATAGCATTTGTTGGTCCATACTAATGCCTCCATTGGCTTTAAAAAATCTGCATTCTCTTAAGGTTGCTGTTAGCAAACTCTGGTGTCAGTCCCATGATGGGTGGTGGGTAGGATTATGCTTTGGAACTTGCCATTGTGTGACAGAAGAGGTCTTAGACCAGCCATTTCCAGTTGAATGTTTCTTTTTAATTGCTTTAGGGAAACACTATGTGTGTCATATTCCTATATTGAAACAATAAGCTCTTTTTAATAGTTAATGAATTAATGAAAATCAAGAACCAACTGCATGATATGGACATAAAGTTAGAGTTTTCACAATGGCTTCTTTGTCAGTATGTTGTATGATGCAGCTCTGACAAAGTTTCAGAGCCACATATGGGTTTGAATATATGATATGCCAAATGCTTGTTCTGTAATGGAAGAAACTAAACACACAACTCCAGCAAGAAAAGTCTTTACAAAGGACTTGAGAACTTAGTCTGATTGAGTATATTTAATTGTTATAGATTTCACCAGAAAGACTGGGCATTTAGTGCCTGTCACTGAAATCAGTGACATTTTAGCCTTGGCCACGCATGGAGAATGGAGTTCTTTATTATCCAGGTTCTCAGCATTTCCCTCATACAAACTAATCAGTCAAAAACATTTTGTAAGGAAATCCTAAGATACTTTTGAGTTCATCAAACCATAATGTCCCATTTGCTTGTATGAAGATGGATTCAGAAGTCATCGTATAACACAATAAATATTCTGTTATCTTGACATGTGATGCCTACATTCACCTAAGGATCCTAGTTGTGCTCAGTGACTGGTCAGCCATCGAGATTGATCTTATCAAAAGTACATAGGAAGAGGCATGAGACAGCTTTACTATGTATGTTGCTGTTGATGCATTATTCCCAGTATGGTTGCAAGCCACAGAGTACAGCATGGTGCTTCATGACCCAAATCACTTTAACTCAGGGGTTTCCAAACCTGGCACCTTTAAGACACCCAGAAGTTGAAGTCCACAAGTCTTAAATTTGCCATGTTTGGACACCCCTGCTTTAAATGATGCTGGCTAAAGATTAATGAGGCAGACATTTCTCAGAGAACTTTCAATTAAGGTCCATGTTTAAACTCCTCCTGCAGCTGCAGACATACACTGTCAATTTCAGGCCAGGCTGATATTTCCTGGTTATGCTTATTTTTCCATATCATGTAAATCTGAAACCTAACTGGGCTTTTTCAGTGTCCCGCAACATGGCTGAAATGCCAAAGAAATGTGTTTGGTTCGCACACTTAACCAGCGGGTAATGGCCCCAAGCCACTAGAGCAGTGATGGCTAACCTTTTGCCACTGAGTTCAGCGTGGTTTGTGGGCATCCTGGGGCTAGCCAACACAGGGGAAACGCAACAGGGGGGTGTCGCCTGCATGCCCACACCCATAATTCTATGCATTCCACCAATTACTTTATCCCTGTGCTCACGTGCCCACCAATATGGCTTCATGTGCCACCTGTGGCATGCGTGCCATAGGTTTGCCATCATGGCACTAGAGGGATACATTGCTTTACAAAGCATGAGTGATCATATTTAAAATCTAGAGTGCCATCCCAGGCTTCAAAGCTTCTCTCTCCGATTAATAGCTCTAGAGGTTACTCCATTACTAGACAAGTAAAAAAGAAAACCCCTTCATTTTCATCTCACAGGCTTGGTTTTCTTCTTCTTCTGCCTTTTAGATCAACCTGACAGAACTGAAGTCATTTGGATCACCACCGTCTGCTGTCAGCAATGTTACTGCTGCCGTGATGGTACTCATGGGTTCGGGTGGCAAGGTCCCCAAGGACAGAAGCTGGAAAGCAGCTAAGATAGCCATGGCCAAGGTTGACGGCTTCTTAGACTCCTTGATTCACTTCAACAAAGAGAATATACATGAGAACAGCCTCCGAGCCTTGCAACCTTACCTTCAGGATGCAACCTTCAATCCAGAACTGGTGGCATCGAAGTCCTATGCAGCTGCTGGGCTCTGCTCTTGGGTCATCAACATCGTGCGCTTCTACAATGTATACTGTGACGTCGAGCCCAAGCGTCAGGCTCTCAACAGAGCCAATGCTGATCTTGCTAATGCCCAGGAAAAGCTGGCTAACATCAAGGACAAAATTGCAGTAAGTCTGAATGCAAAAAAGCAACCCAGGTAACAGGTGTAAATTGAAATCAACATTGCACCTTGAAATTCTTGGCATCGGTTACTCTCTAGACTAGAGCCTTAAACAGGGGTTTCTTGCATAAGTAGCTGCTATAGGAAACCACCCTGCTTTTTGCCTAAAGAAAGTTCCATGACTTATTTTAAAACAGAGTGGTGTCTATACAGTAGTGATATTGAAAATAATAATAATTTAAAATAATCTTGCAGTAAATCTCTATGTAAGTTAAAGGTTTTCTGAGTAATTAAAATGCAGCATAAAATGACCAGAAAAGTTGTGGCAATTGACCACTCACAAAATTGCTCTGCCTTTTTTGGACTTAACATTTTAAATTCTTCAAATGCATCAGCCATAGAGAAAGTTCCAATTATTTGCAGCCTGAAGAGCAATTTGGTGAGCAATCCCAAGTCTAGGTGATTGATTATTTAATGACACAAGGTTCTGCTGCAAGGTTTTTGCAAATTATTACTATGATATTTGTAGTTAAGGTGTATGCTAGAGAAGTGGGAAATCATGAAATATTTTCACAGAGTTGGCTACTACTTTTGTTCATTTTTTGAGAAACTAAAAAAAAAAACACTAAGTCTATGTATTATAAACATATATGTAGTGACCAAGAATTACATGATAGGCAGAAACCAATATACTCGTTCCTACTGTGTTTGCTAGTAGGCTATCTACTAGGCTGTGTACTTGTAAAGTAGGCTAAGTGGCTGAATTTCAGCAGAATCGACATCCTTAGTTGAACAGATCCTCTTCCCCAACTGAATCTTCCATTCAGATCCCCCAAACCTTGTGCAAGAGATTAGAATTCCCTCTGAAGCAGCTGGGGGAGGGAATGTGATGGGCTGCAGAGGAAAGGTTAGAGAGAGACCATCATTTGTATAACAACACAAGCACTTTCATGTGGTGCAAAATTACTTCTTTCACAGAGGTAACCAGAAAACTGGAAAATAAACTAGATGAGGTACTTATTTTTTTGTTTTAGGCGCAGGAGCAGGACAGACTGGCTGTCAACCAATAGAATGTTAAAAATTTGTAATATGATACAAATTTTACATTTACCTTTGTGATGTATATACATGAACCATATAACTCCGGAAAGCAAGTTGTAAAAAAAAAATTGATTTAATACCCTTCCTATACCCTTCACCCTTTTCCCTACCCCAAGAAAACCAATACAATTGTATTGCAAAAATTAATAATTACCTCTTTCAGAAATAAAAGTCCTGCTTGAGGAAGTCAGAAGCTTCTTCAAGTTTTAAGACAGAGCTAATATAAATGGTATTCTTGCATCTGTGTTACTGTATAGTGGCCAAGCACAGATACAGGCACGTGCACACATGTGCTTTTAAAAAGGGAGGAAGGACATTTAATTTATAGAAATTGTACCTTGGGATTTTAGGGACAATTCTATTCCTATATCTAGTCATTCCAAATGCTACTAACCATGTACCATGTAATTCAAGTTTATTTCCCAAGTATTGTTCAAGCAGTATCAAAATGACTTAGAGGCACTTAACGTTAAGCTATTGGTGTGAAGGCTGATAAAAAATCAATTGTTAACTTCTTTTGTCACAGGAGTAAAATAATTTGGGAACACTCTGCTTTTGTTTTACAGTGAAGTAGCAAAAATGATCAATTATTAGAGCAATAGAGATTGGGAGACCCATTGTGAAAGCTACTTCTCAGCCCCTGAAATAAAGCTAATAGACCCATTTTTGCATGAGCCTTTCTGCCTGGCTTTCTAAATAACTCCCATGAGCAGTTTTGCTCACTCAGGCTATAAACAGTACTGATATATGAGCTTTTAGGCCTGGAATTTTATATCAATGGCCAGAAATCAGTACAAGATGCAGAGGACAATGTAACTTAACAAGCAACGCCTGCCAATATTTTATTTCCGTACAGTTATTAAAGCTATAAGATATCCCCAATTCCCTTGTATCTAACCCAATATAATATTATAAGAATATTATGAAGAATAGAAAAAGGCAAAGTAAGCTGTGTTGAATGCATACCAGTGAATGGTAGCTAGAGAGGTAAAACATTTTCCCAGAAGAGCACCTGATGTCCACCTGGACTGATGGTCATCAGATTCTAAAGCAGTTGAAGAAAATTCTGTCTGATGAGGACATTTTGGCAGCAACTCTGGTCCTCATAGTGAGGTTTTCTGGCTGCTCTACATGCTGCCCCAGTTTTCCATGCCAGGAAAACAATTACTTCTCACTTTCCTCTTGCAGTCAGTTCTTACTGGACATGCATAAATTTATAAATGTGTATACCCAGCCAAATGTGTGCAAAGTTGCATTTAAAATATACATATGGAGATGAAATATCAAAACGTGCCTAAATGCAGGCACAGCAGCCAACTTTAAAATACAATTTTCTTTTCCTCACTGTGCCTCCATAAGGTCTGCCATAGCATTAGTGTTTAGTGATTATATTTTCATGGCAGGTAGAATTTCACTAATGATTTTTTTTTTTAAATAATTTTTCTCTGAACCATTAAATTACCCACTTTACAAATAGCTCTTCACTGTGACCATAATTGAGTCCTGCAACTCAGTCATTAAATGATGCAGTTATTTAGCGGAAAATCACATAACCATGACTTATGTTTTTATTTCTGCCTTTGCAAGCTGATTGAAAAGAACATGAATGGTCCTCATGTGACTCTGTGGTGGGTTTCAATTTTTTTTTACTGCCGGTTCTGTGGGCATGGCTTTGTGGGTGTGGTGTGGCTTTATGGGCGTGGCAGGGGAAGGATACTATAAAATCTCTATTCCCTTCCCAATCCAGGGGAAGGTTACTGCAAAATCCCCATTTCCTCCAAATCAGTTGGGACTCTGGAGGCAGAGAATAGATGGGGGCGGGTCTAGTCAGAATTTTTACTACCGGTTCTCCGAACTACTCAAAATTTCCGCTACTGGTTCTCCAGAACTTGTCAGAAGCTGCTGAAACCCACCTCTGATGTGACTGTGGGATGCTGTGATTGGCTGACAAGTTATTTTTTTTAAACTTTAGCACCTCATACTAAATACTCTTTCAAATGCAGAGCAAGAAAACACTGGAAGTCACATTTATGTGGGCAGGGGGCAAGCTGAGGACAACGTTATCAGTTCTTGTCCTTGAGAAACAGTAGATGACCCATACTTATGATTGGGCAATCTGACAGTGCAGATAAGCACTAGCTATCTGCTGTTAACAGCTTAACATCTCTAGGTTTTAAATATGTGTTCACAGCTGAATGGCCTTGTAGGCTACCTCTGTCATCCTTCCCAATAAAGTGAATCCACTTGTGTGACTTATTTTATTAATGAATCTATATAAATAAAAATGTAACTGTTCATTTGTTCAAAATCTTAAATCTTTGAAAGTTCTTCACCGATTGCTTTGAAATTTTGAAACAATGTTGCATTCGAATACACACTTTTTTATACCTACTATTATATAGATGTCACACCTGTGACAGGTAAAAACAAAATTACAACAATTAATGGTTAGGGTTAGGGTGCGTGGCCGGGTATCTCTAGTAATACGACACAGTACAATACAATACAATACAATACAATACAATACAATACAATACAATACAATACAATACAATACAATACAATACAATACAATTATTTATTGTCCAAGGACACACAAGGAATCTGTCTTTGATGCATATGCTCTCAGTGTACATAGAAAGAAAATATATGTTCATTAAGAATGATAAGGTCAACACTTAATGATAGTCATAGGGTACAAATAATTTGCTTTTTGAATCTCCTCTTGAGCAAAAATTCCAGTGCTATCTAAATCAGAGACTACACAGTACTGGTGCATATATTGAGATTGTATTTCTTTAAGATATTTATGTTGTGTGATATGGCTTCTTCCCTTCCCCTACACCCCCAATTGTAGCACCTTAATGAAAATCTGGCAAAGTTGACAGCCAAATTTGAGAAGGCCACCGTGGAGAAGCTGAAATGTCAGCAAGATGCAGAAGCCACTGCAAATACCATTTCCCTTGCAAATCGCCTGGTGAGTATCATTGGCTGAAGCTTCTGGTGAGGTAGAAAGATTCTTGAAATATGTATTTCGTGGTCTGACTGGTTGGAGAAAAAACTAAAAGTCTTTGCAAATCTGGAAAGTTTGAGGACTCCAAGTCTAAATTTAAGACAAATATTTCTAAATTAAATCTACACGAGGGAGTAGTTTGAACTTCTATATTGTTTGATTTTTCATGTGTGTTATTTCATTCTTTAGTACTGGCAAAGAGAAAATTAAAGAACTTTTCCAATGAATTGGCATGCAGCGGAGCAGGAAAAAGATGATATGGGATCTAATTCATGAGAGTATATATAAAAAAAAGTTTAGCGCTGATTATTTAAAGTGCATTAAAGATAGTGGAAATGCATTTAGTAGGAAGATAACAGGACTTCAGTGATGGCACATGCATCATATAGGAGCAATGGACAGATCTTCCTTGAAAATGATCACAAATATACAACCCTGCCTAACCTTCAAAGTGAGAGCCAATAATTTCAGCAAATACTCTTCTCATATTTAATCATTTATACAAATGTATGACTAATTTTGTGATGCTTTTTAACAGCATGATAATCATGCATGAGTTCCAGCTGGCATGACAGGAAGGTTTTAATTTGTATTTTAATGAGCATACAGGATTTTAAAAACCACTGTTCCCTTTTAACTTTGCAATAAGTCTCTTTCAGGTGTACAGTGCTATAACCTTATTTTATGCAAAAATATCAGACTTGCCTGATTAAGAAACAGCAAACAGTTTAAACTGTTGCCAGCGGATGGGCAGTTTTCTCTGGCTTTCTGGTGATTTTCAATTTCTACTGCTGTAACCCTAAAACTATTGACAATGCAGTGTCCTCTAAATTTACTAACCAACTGTAATTGAGGTTGGGATCACAATTCATAGCTACAAGGGCATATAAAAACTACTGCTGCAGTCTACCAATTCTTTCCAGTCTGAACATAAGGATTGCTTTTTAATGAAATGAAGCCAGTATAACTGCAAGGGCAATGGTTTAAGTGGTCTGTGAATTTCACTGTATGAGATTTAAGAGTATTCTATCAGGTACTTTATTTCCCTCATTATATTTGAAATACTTCAAGATGCTTGAAGATATTCTGGTGAAATGTGTTATTAATGCAATGGAATTTACCTGCGAGTACAGCTCAGATTGGCTTCTTGCCATAAAGGATGTCATGGTAAATTTAAACTGGGTACATCCATTCACAGTTTTCCTAATTAAAAGTTGAACACAAAATGTCACACAGTTGAATAGTATACTGTGAATAATTAACACAAGCACCAAGTATGAGATCTTTCCCATCATGAGTTTCAGTACAAATCTTAGGCGGTTGTGCATTTTTGCCAATAAACAAAGCTAATGATTTCCACATTTGTTTACATTTATTTAGAGAGGAACGAGAGTTTAGGCTGCAACTGTTGCACAAAAGGTCAGTTACAGAAGAGCCAGTTAAAATTTGAAATCAGGAAAAAAAGCAATAAGAATAAATTAGCATGGAAGGTGAACATGATTAAGACGAAGCTGTCAAAATTAAACTTTCATTTTGTGGTCTGGTTGTAGATGTTTTTTTTTTCTATTTTAGACTTTATATATTTAAATTTCACTCTTTGTCCAGTATGGCATGGGAACATGATTGATGCCCTTTTCCATTAATTTTGTCAAAATGACAGGGTACTTAAGGTAAGGACAGCCAGATGCCTTGGTACACAATAAGTGGTACCTGACTTGGCAGTAGTACTTGTGAAAATAATTTATTTAGTCAATTTATATTCTGCCCACCTCACTATCCAGAGTGACCCTGGGTGGCTTACCATATAATGCAACAAAAATAGAAATATAAAGACAATTATAAGTGTAGAAACACATACAATTACAGCATATCTGTGATTTGGGTATGCTGATAGACCAGAGATTAAGCATCAGAGCTACAGTGTGCTGTAGCTGTGCCTTTCTGTCAAATATAAACATGGACAATTTTGAACATTATTCTGTACATCTTAATTTATTCATGATGAAATGCCTGCATTTTAGTAAATGCTTATCCCTCTGGTTCAGAGCTTGCATTTGAAGCCTCTTGGTTATTTGTCCATATGTTTATCTGCTTGTAAGAAGAGTCATACTTTATAACTAGTTAGCCGAACAAAGACCAACTTTGCATTTTGGCACCCTAAATTGACACAATCAGGAATATCCATCCTGACTGTATGCATATGAAGGTGAGCTACAATCTGCCTCCTTTGGGTCAGTTCACTTCCTAGAGGGAGAGAATGTTAGTGGTCCAACTATACTCAGTCACTGCTATGGCTAAAGACATGCTACCTTTTCCTCCCATTGAGGGTTAGAAAGAGGAAAAGCTTCTGTGCTACTTCTTCCTTTTGAGTTTTAAATGTTCTACTCTTAACAGCTGTGATTTTTATTTAACTCAAGTATAAAGTCCAGCTTTAAAAATTGTGTTTTCCAAGAGACAAAGATACAGGAGTTAAAATATACTATGTTCCTAAATTGCCTGACTCATCCCCTTTTATAACAGTGTGAAGTAGATTCCCTAAGGGAGATTCAAAGAGTTCCAGTGGAGATGCAAGCTGTTCCATAGCTTTCCAGCAAGCGTCTTGGCTATTTAAGGGGATACATATATTCTAAAATTGCTGCCTTACTGTTGATTAGGAATAATAGAAGATAATTGAAACCAAAAACTATCTTCCCTCTTCTTAAGCAATATTTGTTTCTCTACCATTTCCACAGTGATTCTTTTGGTGGAAATTATGTGACATGTCAGGCGTGGAATCTGGTGAGGTCTAATTTCCTGTTTTGTTTCGTTTTTTTAGGTTGGGGGCCTGGCCTCTGAAAATGTGAGGTGGGCTGATTCAGTAAGAGATTTCAAACTGCAAGAAAATGCATTGTGTGGCGATGTCTTGTTGATTACTGCCTTTGTCTCCTACCTGGGTTATTTTGGCAAGAAATATAGACAAGACCTGATGGACCATGCTTGGAAACCATACTTAAAGCAACTAAAAGTGAGCAGAAGGAAAATGTTGTATTTTAATAGGCCTGTCTTTTGAAAGTGCCCTAGCTGCTGCTGTTGGGCAAGATGGTATTGAGAAACAATTCCTTAGTTGTCAAAACTTGTTTTGAATTAATAGTTAGGGAGACTTTCCTTTTTACATAGGTTGTTTTCTGTGGGACTGAAGGGTGTTTCCTCATCTTCCTTTCTCCCTCTTTCTGCATTCTGTCCCTCATATTGTGACTTGATGCCAAAAATAATATGTTGTTGCTCTTTGGGTGAAGACATGATGAACTGAAGACAGCTCTGCTAAAAGCGGAGCTGACAACAATAGCAGAATGAAATGCTGGCTACTCTACTGACTCTTTGCAGTTCCTTTCTAGGTAAAGAGAGGAAGTGAGATAGCCCACAAGAGCTTCATATAGTTGTTCTTCATCAGGAGACTAACAGGTTTAGGAAGGATCTAAAATTACAATTAAAACAGAAACACTAAAAATTAACATTAATACAGAGTGGAGTAAAATATTTTAATATGGGACAGATTGAAGGATTTGTAATCAATGGACTCTTACATTAATTTTCATAGTGTCACCTGGCTATATAGAGAGACTTTGTTTAAAATATGTTATGAAAGAAACATTTTACCTAACAATATTGCAACTGATCTGAAAGTACTTTTAAAAATAACAGGCTATAACAATAATATGGAGAAGGAACCTATGTTGGACATGTAAAATAAATTGACTGATCTTTTAATAATTAAATGGGATATAGAAATAACAAACCAAAAGAGTGAACTAGATATTTTTTCTATATTGGATTTACAAAATAGACTTGTTAAAGCTTTGTAGAATTGTATGAGATGGAACAAATAAAAATTGAAAAAAATATAAAGTTGGTTTATTTGGTCAAGGTTAAAATTGTTATCTGGAAATCCTGTGCAGAGATATGCTGTGTTAAAATGGGTGGCTAATAAATTTTACAAGCCAACCAACCAACCAACCAACCAACCAACCAACCAACCAACCAACCAACCAACCAACCTACCTACCTACCTACCTACCTACCTACCTACCTACCTAC
>JANHFP010002261.1:120833-135161 GCA_032468135.1 Calamaria suluensis | reverse complement strand
TTTTCAGGCCTTCCAGGCCCACCAGAAGTTGGGAAAGAGGCTGTTTCCAGCCTCTGGAAGGCCGGGGGGGGGCATTTTTCACTGTCCCCAGGCTCCAGAGCCTTTTTAGGGAGGGTGGGGCGAATTGAATGATGGGTGTGGGTACGCGGACGTGCAACCTCACTGGGAACCTCCCATTTTTGGCACGCGATGGCAAAAAGGTTAGCCATCACTGATCTAGGATGATGAGATTTGGAGTCTACAGCACGGAAGCATCTACAATCTCAGGATCCGTAAAGGAACAAATCTTTTGGGGTACATGCATTTCTTATAGCTACTGTTTGGAAGCTTTCTTCCTAAGTGCCCCCACATTTTCTTCAGCAATAATAGAAAACAGTGATGATAAAATCAAACTTAGGACATAAGCAAGCTAAATTTGGATACTTTAAAACGTCATTGATTTTATCTGGAGACATTAGGAACACATTTTAGCACATTTAATCAAATGCATTCTTCCACTGAAAACAGTGGACGCTTAAAAGTTAAGCGTAGCTGGATCATGCCCAGGATGACTAATGATGGCTGAGATTTTCGGGCACTCATCCATTTGGATTTGTCAGAACCAAGGCTGTTCCGAGAAGTGAAACTTCCTGTCTTCCCTCCCCACCCTTCACTGCTTGTTTGCAGTATAATTTGTAGCTAATGAAAACTAAAATAATCAGAGAGATCTCGTAATATTTGTATGCCATTTTTTGGTCCTTATTGACTGCCTTCCATTGGAATGTGTCACAATCTCCTTTTTAAAGATACCCTGTTTTCCCCAATATAAGACATTCCCTGATAATAAGCCCCATTGGGCTTTTGAGCACATGGCAATAAGGCCAAGTGCTTATTTCAGGGTTCAAAAAAATATAACACAGGGTCTTATTTTCAGCGAAACATGGTATGCTAAACATGGTAAGCTATTTGGTCGTTATTTTTTGGCCTTAAGATTTGCTTGCTTGGTTGGAATCCAATAATTAAAGGGATGATTTTCTAATTATGAGTTTAGATACAGAATTATTTTTCCACCTGTTTCTTGGAATGTAGCAAGGCATATTATGATATTGATAAGTGAAGTACCATAACTACTTCAATGGATTACAGCAAATTCTCCTTCGGGCAGCAGCCATATACAATAGTATAACATACACTTGGCTGCAATCCATCAAAGAATGAAGATTCATATTAAAATAAATTTATCTTTGTGTTATTTCACATCTATCTGCGTTAGGGAAAGTATTGACATTTTTTAACTTTGGTTAGAAAAAGACTCATGAGTATACAATGGACAGCCAAGAAAACAAATGGATGAAAGAAATTAATCCTTATTTTTCACTCAAATCACAAATTCTTGTTTAAATTCTTCTACTCTGGACACATTACTTAGCTCTCTGAAAAAGATTCAAATGCTGGGAAAGGTGGAAAGAAAGAGGGTGATTAGCAGTGAAGTGGATGTACTCAGTTAAAGTGATGAATGCACCATTCGAAGACCTGACATACTCAGGTTAAAGGAAGACTATCAGAGAAAATGTATAGGCAGTTAAGAACTTGATGGCACATTCTAGCTATCTGCCTGTCTATCATCTTTTTCTCTTTTCTCCATCCTGTTTCTATGTTGCTTGGATAAAATTCATACTGTATTGTTATTTCTACTCCACATTTTAGCATATAAATATATATTGCATTAAATTGGTTTGGAATTTTATTTTTGTTCCAAGAGTGCTACAGCTCTTACTTCCCATCCCACTCCTGCTGTGCATAGACATATAGAAACAGAAGATGGCTCAGGGGAACTCTTGTGAGGGTGGGGCACACCATAACTTGCCCTCCCCAACCTTGTACGCCACATTCATGCATTCTATAGAAAGCTGTCAGAGGGATCACTGTGCCTTCACCCATAAAAGCTCTTCTGGACAACTGCTGAGGATGGTGATTTTCTTTTCAGCCCTATGTGGTTTTTGAAGCCATGGATCTTATGCTGAATTCCTTACCTTCTCTGCCAGGTGAAACAATTTGTTTCTCCCAAGCTTTTAAATGACATCTTATATACATTCCTAATTGCCATGTTAGATAAGACATTTTAATGGCTGCTTGTTTGTTCTATTTTATTGTTAGTAATTTGCTTCTATAAATCAACCTGTCTATACATAAATAGTTTAGGTCAATTAAGAGAAAGGAAAAATAAAGTATTTCTATCACACATTATCAAAGAAAAGAAACAGCCTTACTGGGTTTTTCTTCTTCTGTAAGTCTCTGTGTAGTCTTCAAAGCTATGATATCATTATTCAATCTGGTGATTAAAAGAAACATTACTCCAGACTCAGAGAGTCACACCACACTATCTCACAGTGTGATACATGGAATCACATCATTTAATGTTGCTGCTGTTGACAGGTATAAGCTCTTCAGAATTACATACTGTATTTTTCCATCCCTACCTAGATATGTTGGATGACTATGCTGTGATGTTCTATATATTAAGGTTGCATGATTTCCGTTTTCCTTTCCCTCCATAAGCCTTCAGGAACAATAATTGGCAGGGTGTCCAAACTTGAGCCACAAAGGCCTAGACAACCATTACATGGTTAGAAAACCATTCTAAGGTTTTGGGGACATTTTTTTGTTGCCACCTAGTGATTTCAATTTTGTTGGTGACTTTTAATAATCTGGATGCATGATTTAGGAATAGTAGTATAACTTTATTGTCATTGTACGTATGTATATACACAGTATACCCATACAATGAAATTCACATAACACCCAAAGACCAGGTCCAACAAACATAACAATCCCCAAATGCATACCCACCCACCACAAATTCCCCACCCCTGAACCAACCAAACATCCACACAACAGACCAAGTAATGCTGTCCAACAGCTCACTGATGGTGACCCTTTAAGTTCATTGTTGAGTGCAATTATAGCTCTGGGATAAAAAAGCATTCAGAAAATGTGTGGTGATCCAGGTTCTAATTGTTCTGTATCTTCTGCAAGAAGGCAACAGTTCAAAAATATTGTAAGCAAGATGGGAAGAGGCTGTGCAACTTCCTCAAACAGCGAGGTGCGAAGCTGTCATCCAGGGCTGGTAGCTGGAGCCCGATGGAATAATTAAAACAATGATAAGAATACCTGCAACTATTGAAGTTTCCCTTCAAGAACCTATAAGAAGAGGAGGCGAGACTGGAACCAAGGATGTTTATGTCTTTGGGGAGTGGGGTGGGTGGGGGTGAGTGTTTATACTCCAAAAGAAAGGGAAGGATTAATGGGTTGCGAATGCCAATGGGATCGTTTGCCACTAGAGGCCCCTGGAGAGCTAAGAAACCCAGGGAATAAATCAGACCCGGCTCAGGCCGTTTGTCCTTCAGTTGGAAATAGGTAAACATAATTGAGGATTCTGCGAAAGGCTGAGGGAGGGGGGAGAGCGCGCGCCTCACAACAACTCGGCGCCCGCCCCCCCCCCCCGCCGCCCCGAACGTGGAACTCATTGATCCGCGCTCAGCTTGATCCCAAAAACCCTGGTCGACTATGCTAAGAGTTTCCTTTGCCCGGAGGGCGGCCGATAGGGACCCGGAGGCGGTTGGATTATCAAGGAGAAAAAGAAGGTCCGAGCCGAGAGCAACAAGTGGACGCCGCTTACTCCAGGGAGCGACTTCGGACAGCTGGATTGCCCCCCAGCCGGCCGGGGCTGCAGCGGCTCAGCGCGCCCTGAGCCCCGGGTGGGAGGGAGCCTCCCACTAAGCGGCGCCGCGCCGGCTCTTTTGTCAATAGCAACAGCCTCCCCGGCCTCGGGGCGGGAGATTATTTTGAAAGGGGCGATTTGCAAGCAACGGCTCGGGAGCGACGGCGGTGCTTCGAAAGAGCAGCCCTGCGCATCCCCCGATCTGGTAGCGGGCGCCCCGTTGTCAGCCTCTTCTTACATCTGTTTCCTGCTGGAATCTCTCTCTCTCTCTCTCCTTTCGCCGATGGCTAATTTCAGCGAGGTCGAAGCCGAGGGAAGTGTACGCTGAATCCCTGCCCTCGTTCAAAATTCCCGTGAAAACGAACGTCGGAATCGCCGGGCGGGAAGCGTTTCTCGCGGCGCCCCGGAAAGACGCGAAGAGAAACCAACGCTCCGCCGCCTTTGCTATCCCGCCCCTCCCTGAAAGCTCCCCTGCCAACACCGGTTGTTGGGGGGGGGGGGGGGAAACCCCTTCTCTTTCTCCACCTCGCCCTCTGCGATCCGCGAGCGCCTATTTGTCGTTGCCCTGGAGGGTAAGTAGGCAGGAATGTTTGTGCGTGTGTGTCTCTCTCTGTGTGTGTGTGCGTGTCCCTCCACCATTTCACACTTGCGTGTTGCCGAGGGTCGATTTCGCTCTGCGCTATGGTGTGTTTTTTTTTTCCTCTCCCCCTCCCCCTCCCAAGAAGGTGGTCTCCGAAGTACTCTTTGCAAGGCTAAGCGTCTGAATGTGTGGCTGTTTCTGTGCGCAGGTTGGCGCCTCGACTCCCCGGCTTCCCTCTGCGTGCAACACGCTCGCTCTCTCCTCTCTGGAAGACTTCTCTTGATTTGCCTTTTCAAGCAAGATTGCGTTCGTTCATTTTCAGCGACGGAGAGGAACCCGGTGGGAAGGGGCGGGGGAAAGGCTGGATTTTAGAAAGTATTCTCGAAGATCGGCTTTGTCGCTTGTCTTCCAAATATGTAGGCGGCCACTGGCATCAGTCAAGGGCTAGGTATTTTTCTGTAAATGTTTGATATGAAAGCATTCGTAACAGTGTGTGGGTATAGTGTTTACGCATATAATTATTATCTACATTATATGTTTGTTTATAGCTATGGCACTTGCCTGGTTGTATTTTTCTGCCTACGTGCAAAACAATCCATGCTTATAGTTCTAAATTATATAGAGAGACATAGCCATATAGACACAGATAACATGACTCTTATTCAACATGTTCGATGTCAAATGTCACGAGTGTCAAATCTCTCCACAAGGCAAATAAAGCAATCTGTGTAAAACAGTGTAGGTTGGCACAGAATCAAACAGTGCATCTAGATATGTTTATACTTACACTTTACCTATTCAACATTCATACCTGTGTTATAAACAAGCTTAAGCCCACATATATTATGTAATGCAGAGTTACTTGCACATTGCAATCAATGTAGATGTGTACTCAAAGCTCACTCCTTTACATAAAATAATGAGATGTGGGTGTGTATATGCTTGCATATTTTGTGGGGGAGGGGGTAATTTTATCTATAAATATAGAGAGATGTACACTGAAATATTGAGTGTGTAGTGCAAGTGGGTGTATAGAGATGGAGAATAATGACTACTGCAAGTAGGCAAATCTGGATCTTTTGATATAAGACAACATCATTTGTATTTCTGCATTATGACCCATCTGTTTCTCTTCCCTTCCCCCCCCCCTTTTAATGTGTGTGCTTCAGGTTAAATGCTTCTCCTGCATGAGGACAACTGAAGGGTGATTTACCCCGTTTCTCAGATGGGGCACATAGAATTGGATTTTCAACCTTCTCCTCATCCTCCTTCTCTTGCCACAATTGCTACCACTACTGCCTGGCTAATATTTTCTTGAGCTTGAATCATTTGTTGATGGACTGGGAAAAGTGGGTGTACTGAGACCTCCTCACTGTGTACACAAAACGAACACGAGAAGTTCCGTCAACTTTTTGTATAATGTAATGATGCACAGTCCCATCACTAAGCAGTAGTGAAAATACTGGCTGTTCTGAAGAATTCAAGATCTGATTCCCTTTCCCCCCATCTTTCTGAACAGTTGTCGTTTGAACTTAACTTTGGTGCGCTGCTTTCTTGATTCAAAGTGTTCACAAAAAAATCATGAACTTGTCGCTGTGGATTTTACCTAAACCACTGAAAGATCCTTTAAGCAGGAGGATTTCTAATGGAAAAGGATACGGTCCAGAAATATTTCCTTTCTACATCAGAGGACTATTTGTTATAATTGGACAAACACCTTTCCCTAAGCTGTGTCAAGCCTTCTGGGCAATAAACAGAAAATGGAAATCTTGTGTTTGAGCAATATGCAAATGTGCAAATACAGGAACTTGACAGGCCTAGGCTTCCAAGAAATTGTTTTCCAAATCCCAGTGCTTTTGCTGTTTTCATGCAGAACACCAAGTGATGACTATTGAGACAAACATTTATTTTCCTTCCTGAGTCTTCTAAACTAACACATACAAAATGGAGGTAGCCATGGTAAGTGCCGAGAGCTCTGGCTGCAACAGCCACATGCCCTATGGCTATGCAGCCCAAGCAAGGGCCAGAGAGAGGGAGAGATTAGCGCAGTCTAGGGCAGCTGCAGCCGCAGCTGTGGCAGCTGCAACAGCAGCTGTAGAAACGGGGACTTCTGCTGGAGGAGGTGGTCCACATCATCATTACCATCAAGAGCAGAGTCGTGGGGCTTCTTCATCATCTCACAGTGGCCCTGCATCACACAGTGGCTTTTATCAAGGCAGTAAAAAAAGGAAGCAGAGCAGGAAAGCAACTCATTGTCTTGGTGGTCATGAGTTTGGTGCCTCTTTTCCTTGCTCTGAGTTGCTACCACTCAGTGGCTCAGAGGAGAAAATCCTCAAGGATTTGAGTGAGGATGAGGATGATGAGGAAGAAGATGAGGATATGGATGGAGAAGATGAAGAAGGTGAGGAAAGAATATTCTATTACCACAATGAGGATGGCCAAGATGAGCTTTCATTTTCAGAGCAGCCTCCAGAAGATGGTGTAGGGCCTGGAGGTTACAGCTCAATCCGTTATAGTGAGTATGAATGCTGTGAAAGGATTGTGATCAATGTATCTGGCCTACGATTTGAAACCCAAATGAAGACTTTGGCTCAATTCCCAGAAACATTGTTAGGGGACCCAGCAAAACGGGGCAGGTACTTTGACCCCCTCCGGAATGAATATTTCTTTGACAGGAACAGGCCAAGTTTTGATGCCATTCTATATTACTATCAGTCAGGTGGACGCCTGAAAAGGCCTGTCAATGTGCCGTTTGACATTTTCAGTGAGGAAGTGAAATTCTATGAACTTGGGGAAGAGGCTATGCTCAAGTTTAGAGAGGATGAAGGCTTTGTCAAGGAAGAAGATGACAGGGTCTTGCCTGAAAATGAATTCAAAAAACAAGTGTGGCTACTCTTTGAGTATCCAGAGAGCTCCAGCCCAGCCCGAATTATTGCCATAGTCTCTGTGTTGGTCATCTTGATCTCCATTGTTATTTTCTGCTTAGAAACTTTGCCAGAGTTTAGAGATGAGAAAGAGCTCATTTTGACCCAGAACTTGGAGAATGTCAACGAAACCCTTCAGCTGCAAGGTGGAGGGCTTACAGTTTTCAATGATCCCTTCTTCATCGTTGAGACTGTCTGCATCATTTGGTTCTCCTTTGAGTTTACAGTGCGCTTCTTTGCTTGCCCTAGCAAAACGGTTTTCTTCAAGAACATTATGAACATCATAGACATTGTTTCCATTTTGCCTTACTTCATCACCCTGGGTACAGATTTGGCCCAAGAACAGGGCAGTAATGGTCAACAGGCCATGTCTTTTGCCATCCTAAGGATCATCCGTCTTGTCAGGGTGTTCCGCATCTTCAAGCTTTCCAGGCACTCCAAGGGTTTGCAGATCTTGGGTCATACTCTGAGGGCCAGCATGAGGGAACTGGGGCTCTTGATCTTCTTCCTCTTCATTGGAGTAATTTTGTTTTCCAGTGCTGTTTATTTTGCAGAAGCAGATGAGTCTACCACCCATTTTCAGAGCATCCCAGATGCCTTCTGGTGGGCTGTAGTGACCATGACTACGGTTGGTTATGGGGACATGAAACCCATAACTGTAGGTGGGAAGATTGTTGGGTCCCTGTGTGCCATTGCAGGTGTGCTGACCATTGCTTTACCAGTGCCAGTGATTGTCTCCAACTTTAACTATTTTTACCACAGAGAAACTGACAACGAAGAACAGACTCAGTTGACACAAAATGCAGTCAGTTGCCCTTATCTCCCAACAATACTCAAGAAATTCCGAAGTTCATCATCTTCTTCCACCGAGGTCAAATCAGAGTATCTAGAAATGGAGGAAGGGGTTAAGGAATCTCTTTGTATAAAGGAGAAAAAGGGCCAGGTTACAGGAAATGGGAAAGATACCACAAAGCAGAACTGTACAAGTGCAAAATCTGTGGAGACGGATGTTTAGCTTTGTGCATTTACGATGAATTTATGCATAAAAATGTGCAATGGTTAAAAAAATGAAATATGCAAACAGGTGTTTAAACAAGCAGATAGGAAAAATGCCGCTTGCTGGTTAAACATGAATTACAAAGCATTAGTAAACTTGTGTTACGTATCAAGTAAATGGTATACCTTGTGAAGGGGGATTTACATGAAGTTGTTTCAAAGATTATATTTTTACTAGAATGCAGGTGTTTTGCACATGAGGGAGAACAATTTTATTTTTAAGGAGGTTGTGTTTATCTGCCTCACTTGCTGCCCACTGGTAAAAGTTAGCATTTCAAGGTATTTACTATGTAAGAAACAATGACATTCAGTAGCCATGTATTCATTTGTTAATGCTTTAAAAACAGCTACCATAATCCAGTGGATTCCATAGTCTTGATTTTTAAAATGCTAAGAATTTTGTGGGGAGATTTATTCTATGAAGTCCAAATTTAACCTTAATTTGCTTAAAGGTGGATTAATTTTTTTAAATGGATATTCAATTGTTGAAGATGCTATTGAGCCCCAGAAATGGTTTATTTTTATAATAGTCTTTTGAGACCTTGAAGCAATTGTTAAGTAATATGTGGATGAATCAAGTAAGAAAATCATTTAACATGTTCTGGATGCAGTGAAAAAGTGACTGGATTGCTTTTTTGCACTACTTTATATGCTGGAGAATTTATGACAGACTTCATACTGTGAATGTTTACTAATTGTTCAATGACAATCATTGGAAGAGTGAATCCCACATCTTTATTTTCTTGTATTATTTTTTGCGTAATGCTGTTTGGCTAAGCGGCTAACTTTACATGAATTCCATGAGTCTTTTAATTATGAATATCTGTTATCTGGAAAAAATGGATTGTGAAGTAAAATTTTATAATCATTTTCCTCCTAAATAAGTCTTTTTCAAATCATCAACCTACCAATCAACCAATTGCCCCTACAAACAAACCATTAGTCTGACGGATACAGTAGAAACATCTATTCATGATAGGCAATGTCTGTGTGTATCTGTGTGCCATTTGGATTGGATGAACAGGGTATATAATAAAAAATAACAGTAGCCATAGCTAATGCAAAGTGTATTCAATGCCGAAACAATTTCACAGGACCAATTACATGATAATTTAAATAATGTGTTTTATGTTATTTATACATATCAACACTGGTTAATGGAAAAGAGTAATGCATTGTTAAACGAGTACAATAATGGGTTTACCTAACTTGCAAATATGGTCATTTGGGATTTTCTAATGGCAGTCTGCAAAGTTCAATGTGTTGAAATAGACTGGGACACAAAAATGTTAGTTTTGTAAATGACATGATTAAAACGTGGTCATTAAACAAATTAGGTAGGCATTCATCTGGCATTACATTTGGATCAGTGCCATGTTTTTTTTGGTACCAGATTCTTATAAACTACAGAAGCTATCTGTCTATTCAACATAGATAGATTTGGTGTTCCAGCATGATTAAATAAAAGTGCTTTTAAACATACTTGCTTCTGTAGGCAGTTGTTAATCTAGAATAAATGATATGAACAATATGAGCCTGGTGAAAGCATTGCAAAATTTGGAGTTATGCAAATATATTTTTATTAATAAAACAACACTGAGGTCTGAACAGATCATAATGAGAAGAGACGTTTCCTTATAAATAATTTGAACAGAACAAAACAGAAATGTGTGGTTTGGACAAATGTTTTACAATATGATGTCTAGACTTTCCGGCTACAATGGGAAGAAAGTTGGAGCTGTAGTCCAATCAGGTTACAAAAATATGGTTTGGACAAGAAAGTTACTGAAATTCTAAACTGAAAATAAAATAAAGTTTCATTGTATTAGAGAGAGAGAGAAACTCAAGAGGATTATTTTCCATTATTTTTTAAAAAACAATGCGTAGATGATTGATCAGATTCATCCATTGATTTGAATAAGAGTAGGATGTAATGTGTCATTTTTCAACAGAATTATAGCTGCCAAGTGATACCTGCTGGAATATGTTTTTCTTTTTTGAAGAAAGCTGTAGGAGAGCTCAGCATCCTTTGACAGTGTCTTGGTTGTTTTTTTTTCTGGAACGTTTCTTCAGCTTCACAGGATAAACTATAATATTTGATCTGGTATCTGGTATTCTCCCATTTAACTAATTGTCATAGTTCAGTTGTTCAAAGTGACTGTAGCTTTATAAAAAATTCCTTGATAATTTGATTGAAGCTAATGCATTGTGATTATTTATGGGATTTAAATGCCCACAAAACTCTATATCTATTTAATTTAAATTCTGGAGTGTGCTTTTTATTTGTCAGAGGGTAGAATTTCAGTTTTTAAGAAATGTTTATAGTTTTTGACTTGAGACTAGTTGTGGGATTTCAAAATTTTATCCTATATTCTCTATCAAACAATAGTACATATGACGACTAGTAACCACCAGTTTATCATCTTAAAGTTTTTGACAAATGCTGTACCTTTTTATGCCAACAATTGCCAGAAACCTCCTATAGCTAATGCATTGTTTAATACTGGTAACAAATGAAATACTGCCTGCCCACCAGCCAGTATAAACTGCTGAACTCAAATAACATTGAACATCGAGTCGAACTGAAAAATTAGTAATATTTAGAAAAGAATACCCATGTAATATTTTACATCAAGTTCACAGATAACTGTGAAAAGAAAATGTTGGGAACAGAATGCTAGCAAAATGTGCTTTCAGAAGGGAAACTGCTTGTCCTTATTTTAGCCTAATTGTTTTTAGCAAAATGTCTCATCCTGTTTTGGAGATGTAAGTAAGAAAGCTGGAGAACAGATGCCCTCCCCCTCAATCTACTCACTGCTCCAGCCTTTTGAGTAGGAGGTGGCACATGCCAAAGATTTAATGTAGTAATTTAGCATATAATATGCAGTTAGCAATTACCTAACAATTTTACATTGAGTAGTTTCACTCCTTTTTGCATTATGTTAAGAATTGTGATCTGCCTGGCAGGTTTTGGGGACAATATCACAACTTCTCTGGGCAATATTAAAAAAATTGGAGGCAAGTTGGTTTGTATTATTCCTATATCACAATGCTGAAGGTGCTTTTTGGAGGCATCTGCAGCTAGTGTAACCCATAGATTAGCTAATGAATTATCTTTTGAAGGTAACATAAGTCAAACATTAGAAGAAAAAAAAATCGGAGAGTCATCAAGGTAAGTCTCAGGCATCTTTTATTGATTTTTTTTTAAAGAATGGCTTTAGTGGTGCAGGATTCAGAAAGTTTCTGAAAATGGTAGGAAGCAAAGTTACTTTTGGTTCTCGTGTTTCATTTACATATATTATTTGGACCTGATATTCCTCCAAGAGTTTAAATATGTATCCATATGCATCAATGGTGGGTTCATTTTTTTTACTACCTCACTAAGGGGAAGGTTACTGCAAAATCCCCATTTCCTCCTGATCAGCTGGGACTTGGGAGGCAGAGAACAACAGTTACTCTATGCTGATTGTTGATCCTAGATCAATCATTATCTTTCAGGCTGACTCACCCAACAGCATTTTTCAGAGCTTTTGCAAAGATTCAGTGAGATGCTGTCATATACATGCGTAGGATCTGTTCCTAATCACAAGATGCCGAAAAGCAAAACACATCACACTATACAAGCTCTTTCCTTTAGTACATGCATACACAAGTGCATAAGGAGTGGATGTTTTATCATTTTACTTATTTCATTACTTGACCCTTCCATGGATGCATGGAAGATTAGAGAACAAGTTTAAGGCTTTGCACAGTGTTTGAAGTAACATCTATGAAGGTATTAACAATGCATAAAAATAATATTTCTTTTAATTGGTACAGAGAAAAAGCAGCCCCAATTCTCCCCAAACAAACAACCCCCAGAATCATGAATTCCATATTCTTTATAGGATAACAGTAATGTAAATGTTGATAGCTGCAAATTAGAAATAAAAATAAATTGCTTAGTTTTACTCAATATCTTTAATTACAAGTTCATTACCGAGAAAAGTAAGGAAAGCATTTTGTATTTACTTGCTTGCATTAACTATTATTTTTAACTCTTTTCTTCTAAAATTAGAATATACCCTGGGGGTTTTTTTCCCCTGCAGAGACTTCAATAGAAATTGCTGCCTAACAATTACAGAAATTGAAATCTGTCGAGTTTTTGTTCAAAATCTGGTATAGCATTCTGGTTGAGGAAATGTAGGTAAGTAGAATATTGGTTTTGTTGCATTGTTTGTTAGATGTATGCTCACAATTTTCAGTAAGCAGAGACACCCCTTGCAGTTTTGGGTGATGGCACTACAGCATTTTAGAGATTTCTTACATTAGATATCACTTTTTAATTTTGACTATAGTGGGGAAATGCCATAATTTATCCAGGGTGCAACAGTTCAAAGCCACAGTGACTTACACTGAAATCCAAGTAAATTGAATGAGACAGCAGTGTTAAAATCATTTTTTCTGTATTTCTGTATGAATGGAGGAGGAATGCACATTGGTATACTCTTCTATATTCTCAAAAATAAGCCCTACTGAAAAAGTATTCCTGTCTTTCTGAGGATCTAGTGCAGGTAAGTTCCAGGGAATCCTTTTCTGAAAAGATTGGGGGATTTTGTGGAACACACTATTCTTGATACAAAAGTCCACTTGGAAGAAAGTTTCAGGAGACGTTCCAATACATTAAAGTGCTATTTAAATTCTCCAGCAATTCCAATAACTATATCTTCCAGCACTCCAGAATATCCTCTTTTATCTTATTGTTTATTGTAGCTCCTTGCTCTGGCCTTTATAGGAAAAGTTTAGAATCACAACCTAGATATTTTACTTTTAGTTGCATTGTGCCTTTAGATTTTGATGTTTCTTTTCTTCCCTTTTCATTATCATTTTATATATTATAGGAACAGGATTGCTGGGCTGTTGAATTTTAATTTTTATCTACATTACAAGGGTTTTGTCTTGTTTTTTGTTTGTTTTTTTTGCAAAATGATAGTCCCGTTGAAGAAAATTGAGTGATCAATGTACAAAAGTATAATCCTGTTAGCCTTAGCTGTTTAATAGCAATATTGTAGGCTCAAATGAAAAAGATGGCAGCCATTACCATGATGTAGGAATTCTCCATATGCCATTAGGTGGCTTGTAACAATACCTAATTTGCAAAAAGTTAAATACAGTTTCCTGATTTTGTTGTTTTTTTCACAACAATGCAGCTTCTATTGAAATCAGAATGTCAATCAATCAGTAACAATTATCCATCAATACAGAGAAGCAAAAGTTAATGAAACATGCAATGGACAAGTGATTTAAACTAAAGGTACTTTTCATTTTACTGATCAAATGAAATTATGTACTTGTTTGAAGTTCTAGAAAGGTGGTGTCATTTGTAAATGTGCATGTACAGATGAAATCACAAATCCTACAAATAAGTTCCTGCTAGAATTAGGGATTGATTTATGCTTTTCACAGTTTTCATTCTGACTGGGACTGCTTTATTCCTTATTGAAAGCAAAAGAAACTCAAGATACTAAAAATGCTGATAGTAGCCTATCTGAACTTTGAAAAGTGCTATAGCAATTCTGCATAAAAGGCAGAACTTGCATACAATATTTTGTAGATACAGACTGGGGATTAAAAATTCCAAGGCGTATTATCTTGTTTGATGGTTCCCTACCCCCCCTTTTAAATTTATGAAATGTGAGTTGCAAATATCTGTAGTCATAAAAATGTGTAGTGTAAACTGAATTGATGAAGGTGTCACAAAGGTCACACAATTAAAGCCTATGGATTGCCATAGTTTATTATGAGCCAAATTGCAAGACAAATATTATTCTGTCGATATAACTTCTTCATTTTTGCATTTTAGCAATTCAGGGTTTAAGGTCACATCCATTTATTTTTGTTGATTATTTCTAGACATTATTACAATTAAGTATACACGGGTGGGACAAGGCTAAAAATTATAAGCTGCAACATTACAATACAATAAAGGCTGTTTAAAGGCTTATTACTGAATCATTTAAATCAGAGGTTCCCAAACTTGTCAGCTTTAAGACTTGTGGACTTCAACTCCCAGAATTCTGGGAGTTGAA
>JANHFP010002261.1:97823-108770 GCA_032468135.1 Calamaria suluensis | reverse complement strand
GATTTTTGAAGGCAAACATATATTATGTGGAGTGTATACATACCTACATACATACCTACATGCATACATATTTCACTTACCATGCCCCCTTCTGCTCCTCTTCTTCCCAGAAACCAATTAAAATTCGATTTAAAATTGAAATCCGAATTAAAAATTTTATGTTTAAAAACATATAGAAGCCTGAGGCACAGTCTTGAAATAAAACTGTAAATCATTTTTTAAATTAATCTAAATCATGTCTTTTCATATATTTTGTCATAATAAGTACTAACTTAGTTAGAACATCAGATTCTTATTCCAGTTGTCATTTGACTTAACAATTTAAACTAGTCTTCTGCAACTTCATCTTCTTCAGATATATTGAAATAACTTCCAGAATTCTCAGAAAAAGATATTAGGAGCCATGAATGGTTTAGAATTTAAAATGCCTTAATTCTATAATATGCCAGAGGCAAGATTTCACCTTGATGTTTTCTTTTGTCATCTTTATATAAATATGAATTATGACATAAACAGTAGCTATTGTTTCCCTCCCCTCCCCTTCCCCCATTAATTGAAATATAAGAACCTTGCATAATCATCTAATCATTTTCCTTGATAATCATTGGGCTATCTTGGCATGAAAATTCTGGCAGGTGTATTTGCATCAGGCTATCACACATATCCTACTGAGTTTTTGAACTTGGTCTAGATTTAAAAGATGGTTGACAAATTTTGTGGCCATTTTCAATAATTATCACAAGCTAGAATGGAAAAAGTTAAGTATATACGGTAAATGATTCTCAATTCAGAGTTCCACGCCTTCCTGTTCTCATAATTGTGGGTAGCATAGCAAAAATACAATTGTTAACCTACCTGGACGGCAAAAAATCCATAGAATTATTAGATAGAACAAATAAATGGAGAAAACTCTTAACTGTCATTTAGTGGCATTTGAATTTTTGGCACTCTGGCTCTTTTAGCTTAAATGGACTATCCGTGTGCTTTGCTATCATGCTTTCCTCCATGTTAACCAAATTATGAGCAGTCATTTATTTCATTCCCTTTTCAAGCCATCTATGGTAATATTGTTTTATTTTTGCTTTTTGTTTGATAGTTTTTCATTTAACATTTGAAAAACAAATGCAGTGGAAGAGGAGAATATTTTACTTTGACCTTTGTTTATTGCCAGGTACTAAGGTTTTCAAAGTATATAAACATTTTTGTAAAGCTTGAAGAAAATGTGATACTTTAACTCGCTTATTTTAAAGGTGTAAATCATAAAACCGATTCTCTCTCCCACACCAGTTGCATAACTGTATTTAATGAATAACCTTTAATGATGAGTAATGTATGCTTAATATAGAAAACAAATTGCTAGAGCACTTTGAAATGGAAATGCCTTTTTCCCCCAGCCCTTTCTTGATGAAGTTATTCTTTCTGTGTTAAGAGTCATTGCTAATAACATTTAGCTGAATGTGTGTGCAGGTGTGGGAGGGAAGAAGAATTATTTTTCCCTCTCCCAGTGGAAAAATCTAAGTAATCTACATGAATATATAATAATATTAAAAAATAATTTTGGCACACTAACTCAAGGCACCATTCTCCAATTTAGTTTCTTTAGATATCTTTGGAGGGGGACTAAAATGTTTAGCTAGTGACATGCTGGGAATTTTGAGTATATTTTCAGTATACACATATATACACAATGTTAAAGACACTGAGCTTGTCAGCTGGGAAGCTGATAGCTCGGGTTCGAGATCTGAGCGTTGTGTGAAAAGGTGAACACCCATCCTTGCCATAACACCTGCCCACCTAGCAATTTAAAAGCATGCAAATGGGAGTAAATAAATAAGTACCACTTTGGTGTGAAGTTAATAGCATTCCTTGTGCCTTGGCATATAGTCATACTGGCCATGAGACCATAGAAATGTCTTCGGTCAACATTGGCTCCCTTGGCTAAAGAAACAGAGATGACCACTGCCAAGTTGGACACATCTAGACAAGGAAACATTTACCAACTCCTGCCAACTGACTGGATTAATCTCTGAAGTTTTCTTAGGAAGTTTTTTTTTTTTTTTTAAAAAAAGGGGTTTGCCATTGCCTCTTTGCTAAGGCTGAGAGAGAGACTGGCCCAAAGACACACAGCTAGTTTTTGCCCAAGGCAGAACTAGAACTCACGATAACAGAATCTTGTGTGTGGTGCCTTGACCAAACTGGCTCCCTGCTCCCTGCTGTCTAGTGCCTTGGTTAATTCAGAAATTTAGAGGTAAGGTAAAGGTAATGGTTTCCCTCACAAATATGTGCAAATTCATCTCCGTTTCAAAGCCAAAGAGCCAGCACTGTCTGAAGGTGTCTCTGTGGTCATGTGGCTGGCAAGATTAAACACCAAAGGTGCACAGAACGCTGTTACCTTCCCACCAAACATGGTCCCTATTTTTCTACTTGCATTTTTTACATGCTTTCGAACTGCTAGGGTGGCAGAAGCTGGGACAAGTAAGAAATAAGTTGGGACAAACTAGAACATATTAACAGGAAGTGTGGGTAAAGAACTCATTGGATTTAAAATTTGACTGGCTATATAGTGTATTATGTACATTTGGAAACAGAGTTGCTTTTTATTTTGGGGCTGCATAATTTTTAAAGTCTTCCCTGTTTCCCATATATATAGACCAGCATTTTTTAAGCTTGTAGGATTTAAAATGTGTTAACTTGAAATCCCAGAATTTCCCAGCCAGTCATGCTGTGTGGGGAATTCTTGGAGTTGTAATTCCCACATCTTAAAGTGGCCAAGGTTGAGAAACACTGTTCTATACAGTTATTGACAATAGAAATAACACTACATTAAATGTTTTACATAATGTATTCATGTAAAGGTAAAAAGATATGATCTTAATCAATGTCTGTTTATGTGGAGCTTTCAGATTAAATACAAAGAGTAAAAATAAAAACGTTTATTCACTTACATGGACTTTGCTATCTTGCACACAAATAGAAATCAATAGAATTTTGGATTACAAGATTTATGTGATCCAATCCATTAGGGATTCACCACTGCAAAGATATTAGAATAGACATGCATATGGCAGTGATTTAGGCCATGGGCTAAGATATAGATATATCAGTGCTCCTTCCTCATGTTACTATGTGACACGGATTGTGATCAGTACTTTGTTGAGATGTACAGCAATTTGCATGGATTTCTGTTGTGCTTAAGAGCATGTGGTAGTTAATTGTTTTATTACAGCAGTATGGATTCTAGCCAGCCACATTAGAATACTCTATACATTAGAATACTCTGCACATTTAGAAAACAATGTTTATCTCAATAGGAAACAGAAAGAGATGATGGAATATAACCTAGTTATATCCCTTGTTTGACACCTGAACCCACAGACTGCCAAAATGGCCATTAACTTTAAACATCTTTATAGATTAATCAGTTTCTAGGAAAGCCAGGAAAGATTTAGTTAGATTATTCTGTGAGCTCCTCATGTTAGTTGTTTGGAATTGTCTTCTAGGTAATTATTTATTTAGCTCTATGATCAAATGTACTTACACGATCCAGTGTATAATGAAGGTAGACGAGATATCTAATAAGAGATTTTCCATTTCCTTTAAATCAAATTACAGCTAGCTGTAGGCTCTAGTTACTTGGTTCAGCTCAACCTTATTGTGGGTCATCTAAATTTAGGGTTGTGTTCTGAATTTGGCTCAACTGGACTATGTTAGATTTAGATTTGATAGAATTCTTAACTTATATATATGATTCACTTCTTTTTTATCCTGGTGGTAGAATCCTTGAAGTCCTGATTAAATAATATAATTAAGTTTTTTAGGTACAGATTCTATCCCTCCCTCCCCCCTCTTTCTCTTTGTGCAGTTTTTAAACATGCCTTAAATTTCTTTTCAATTGCCTTCCAAGAGTATGTCTGTTGGACATAATTAATCAGGCTAATGGCACAGTTCCACTTTAATGGAAAAAGAGTTTTGCAGTGTGAGAAGGAGCTTGCAGATATTTCAACCTGACACATTCCTCTTTCATTTGTCAGAGGTAGAGATTTGAAGTGATGCTTTCACTTTTAAGCTAACTACACAGCCCCTGGGTATATTTAAATTTGAATAACTGTGCCCTCTAGTTGTAAGGACAAATCAGAATTGCTCCAGCAGCTGTAAGACTTAGAGATTACTATATGAAACAAGGTTATAAGTTGAGATTGTATTGAATGTTTCATTCAGTTCCATGATCCTACTGGAGAATAATAGAATGCCCTTGATTTATGATGTACCTTTAGTTTTTTTTAAAAAATGTTAAATGCATATATTGATATAGAATACAACCCAGGGAATTAACCTGAATAAATTCTACTCAAATAAAAAGTTATTATTCCAGACCTGTTGAATGATTCCATTTTGTTTCAGTGTGACTTTACCAGTATTAGCAGTATAGAAAATGGTTCATAAGAAGGAAATAAGAATACATTAATAGGCCTACAATCCTTGTTGCTGAATGTAAGAATTAACTGAGAATTATTTTCAAGAAATAGCCTTGGGTTTGCTGCTTAAAATATAAATAAACTCCATTAATTTCTGTGGAAGACTTCTGAGTAAACATATCCGAGGTCAGGCTTGATGCATGCTCTATAATAAGAATTTTAGTCAAGTATAATCCTTCATGGAATTATAGTGAAGGGGAGAAAAGAAGTCTTCGGCTTCCGTGTACTGGGCTGGGGAGTAGGTTAGACAAAGCTACACAGAGAGGTCTGCTCTATTTACACAGTCTGCCCTTATGGTTTGTAATACTGATTATGCAAGTTCTAAGTCATATGTAAATAAGATTCTGATCAGTAGGAATGGCCTACAGCTCAAAAGTAGGCTTTCCAATTCTGATATTCTTTCAACAGTCTTCAGATAGTGGCTGGATAGCAGTATGGTAGATCGGTTTCTCCCACATGTAGTGATCCTAATGCCCATATTTTGCCATTTTAATTGTTTTAATTGCCACCACCTGACAAATTTTGTGCACAACTGTAACTCGTGGTCACTTATAATGATTCACATGTAGGTTTTGAAGGGGTTAAATGTTTAGGAGAAATAAGGCTAAATTCACCAGCATTGCTTTTCCACTTATATAGTTAGCCTATAAATCAACTGCACATTTAACATAATAATATAGGAACTGCTGATTTTTAAACAATTTTGGTAATGTTGAATAATTTCTCCTCTTGAAAAATGGCTACAATAAATGAGTATGCATGTTGATCTAGATTTTAATATTTTATGGCTTTCATTTCCCTCCTGAGAACTAAAATGAAGACTCAAATGGATATATGCAATAGAAGTAGGCAGATGTTATATTGAACCAGTTATAATTTATAACACAGGCAAAATAGTTTTACATTGCAAAATACAACTGCTTTAGCTAAAAAAGAGAGGTGAAACTATGTAGAGTTTGAGTTGAATCTCCATGACCATCTGCATGACTATTTTCTGGACAGCCAGTTGAGTGTATATCCTAACACCAAGGCAAAACAAAACAAAGATCAGCCTAATTATGGAACTGATGAAGAACCATTGACTAGAAATCTCCCAAATGTGGTTTTTAAAAAGCAACTGGACTTCCTTAGTTTTTTTCCCCTTGAAAACATCTCACTTCTCATCCAAGAAGCTTCTTCAGTTGTGGAGAACTAAAAAGAAAAAAGCATCTTGGGCGAGAAGCTAAATGTTTTCAAGAGGAAAAAAACTAAGGAAGTCCAGTTGCCTTTTGAAAACCTCCTTTAGGACAACTGTAACTTGGATGACTTGAGAATTTCCATACATATCCACTAGAAAATATGTGCTTCCCTCTTTGCCAAGGAAGTAGCCCAAAGCTTTAGGTACATTCCTAACCTATCTACATAATATCCTTTTAACATTTGCCACTCTGTCTTAACCTAGGTATCTTTAAAATGGATGGATACAAAGAGAATATGTTTGAAGTTGTGTGGTACCCAATTCCCAGTTATTAATTCTTATCTTGCCCTCAGGTGCTTTGGAAGATAGATAATTCCCCTCTTTTTTGTGACAGCCTGTCAAGTATTGGAAGACTGCTATCATGTCACCCACCATTCTCTTTGTTATATTAGATAAATACTGTTCATCATATGTTTTAGCCTCCAGATCCCTAATCATTTTTGTTGCTCTTTGTAGTCTTTCTAGAGTCTCCTTTTTGTATTATGGTGACCAGAACTGGATGCAATATTCCAAATGTGGTCTTACCTTGATAGTATATACTATAGCAGTATATATGATTCACATACTATGAATGTAATGCTATATGGAAGTCTTTGGTATCTATAGAGAAGCAAAGAGGAAATCAACCATCTTGCCCCTTTCCAATTAAAAATATTCCAATCATGGTTTATTAAAAGTAGATTGCAAAATTAAATTGTATCAATGTGAACATTATAAATAATTGACATTAAATGGTTAACTTTCTCTGTTCTATGGAAAGACATTATGTGGATTTCAGTATGGCTTACTTTTAATACTTTGTGGTTAGAATTACAGATTTAATTCTTTGTGGTTAGAATTACAGATTTAAACATGTTGTTTTGTTTAGAAGCAGAATGATGTCCTACAGCACCTTACATAAGGCCAATTAAATTGTGTCATATATTTTTATTAAATAGTTATATCAGACAAATTAATTAGAACAAGAATCAGAAATGGGAGTTGTGGTAGTCTATAATAAAGGATGAGTTTGTACAGCTAACAACTGTATAACATTTGTGGAATGGTTTTGAGATTTCTCTATTTTTTCTTTCTGTTTTATACTTTAAATGAAGAGAGAAGGAAATTAAAAGGATTTTTTTTGTTTTAATCCCCATCTGCTGCTTTTTTGGTATGATAAGTCTTAGCTTGTCATCCAGAGATCAGAAATGTTGTGCATATCTCTGCCTTAAAATTTACTATTGATGGGAGGAGGTTCTGCTGTTCAATATAAAATATCCCTAACTTTAACTCGTATCCTTATCTGTTTCATGTAGCTCTAGACCCATGATGGTGAACCTATGGTATGGGTGCCACAGGTGGCACGTGGAGCCATATCAATGGGCACGCGAGGTGAGCTCCAGTGCGCATGCGCATGCTGGCCAGCTCATTTTTGGGCCTTCTGCGCCCACTGGAAGTTGGTAAATTGGCCATTTCTAGCCTCTGTAGGACTTCCAGGGGAGTAGTCTTATGGGGAAAATAGGAAGCAGAAGGTGTGTTCACTGCCAGCAAACAAACAAATAAATAAAATAAGGTAATATATACAGTACATGCAGAATGTAAAGTGTAAATTTATCTTTAAATAGAGAACAGGAACATAAACCTGGAGGTGTGATTCTGAAATATAACTGTGACCACATGTTTAAAACTGTGAAATTGTGAAATTAAAATCAAACTAGTTAATTTTTCCCAGTCTGTTTTCCAAGTGCACTAATGTTTTGAAATTTATGAAATACAGCATTCAGTTCCAACATTCATCCAATTTGGATAATAACATGTATTTTTCAGAACCCCTTACCCTCATGTCTAAATTTCCAGTGCTGCTCTGGAGATGTCAGGACCTTTAATTTATCAAAATATGAACTCTGCTGCTATGTGGAGTCAACCAGGTTGACTCTACATAGAGGTTGTATTTTGATTTATGTTTCCCAACATAAGACATTCTATGGCTCTCCAGATATTGTTCAATGTTAACTGATAATGATGGATACAACTTTGTCTACAAGTTTCTACAAGGCCAGAAGCTTTCCTTACAAGGGAATTTTGGGATGACAACCAAAGTTTTCTTCTAGTCCTGAGGTGTCTTGTTATATATTAGATTATTTTTTCAGATCTTTTTAATTCCTCAGTTTTAAAAAAGAAGACATTTTAAAAGGAAAATACATAAACCAAACATATTCCCTAAACCTACTCTTTTTTCTGTAGCAAAGCTTCTAGTATATAAATAGAGAATGGATTATAATAGTGATCTATGAAAGATTAGAACTAATATTAGTAAAGCAATAGATGCAAAATATTTTGTTTATGGAAAAGGAATCAGCACTCTTCCATTCTTTATTTCCAGGGCCTTGAGATGACATTTAAACATTTTGGTTATTCATTTCATGGATCCGTAGAAACCTGTACCAAAAATAACAATAACATAAAAGGTTCAGAAATAAACATTTTGGTCTGAGGACTTCTTTACATTCTGAAAAACAGATGAGAATCCAAAGGAGCTTTGGTTTATCATTAATGAATTAAAATTAAAACCGAGAAATGTTAAAGTATTTATTATGATACACTATACTTTATTAATTTGTCAATTGACTACATCAATATTTATTTAAATGACTTGATAGTTCCCCTGGAAGGATATCATCGACCATCAAAAGATCCCCAGACCACATTTTGACAGTTGCTGGTCTAGTGAATCAGACATCATGCACATTTTGTAATAAATCAATGTATAAACGAAGCTCCAGGGTCCCTTTGTGGAATTATAGTTCATTTCCTGAAAACCTTCAGCTTTTCAAAACCTTTTCAAAATAGATTCTGACTTATCTTGGGAATGGTTCCTGAAGTTTGGAATTTAGTTTTCCTCTGTGACATTTGGACAATGATATCTTCTGAAAAAAAGTACTATATGTGTAGAATTGCCTTGCCCTGCCCTGCCCTGCCTTCCCTTCCATTCCCTTCCTTTGGAAGGAGGCTATATCCAAAGAAGATTAGAATAGAGTGCTGTGCAAATGTAAGGCAAGGAACCAGTAATTGTGCCACTGAATTATTTCCATAATCCCAACATATTTACCAGGTATTCTGAACAAAACCTCTGTGCATACATGATTAGAATATTTTATATTCAAGGTTCATTTTTCTAAATTCAATGTTCTCACTTTCCTGTGTGTTAAATATTGCAAATCAAATGTGTGCATGGATGCATGCACATGAAAGATTTAGACATTCATTAGAAAAATAAAATAAAGAAATGTGAATAGATAGATTTATAGGAAAAGGTTGTTTTACAGGCAAAGTAATCACTATTTATGTAGTGCTCAAATTTATAACTTGAAATGGCTGAAATATGATTATGGCAACAATGGCTTATGTGATGCTATCATCTCTCAAACCCATTTCTTGAGCAGGTTTTACCCATTTTGTTAAAATAGTGAATGCTTATTCATAGGTTGAAAAGGATAATCCCCTTCCCAACGCCTAACCTGCTACAATTTGGGTGAAAAAAGTATTCAGGGTTAAACTATAATGTTATGTATTTTCTTTCTCTGGAGAAGTGAGACAAAAACAATATTTATTTTGGTTTGCTTCCCTTTGAAAATAAAGATCCTGAGACAATTTCAGTCTGAAGTCTTTTTTGAGAGGTAATTCCCTTTAGATTCATATGGTTTCTTCGTTGCTCATTCTGAAGAGTCCAGGGCAACAACCCTACCAAGAATCAATCTTTCAATTATTTTGTTATTGTTGCTTTGCACTAGGAAATACCAGCTGGTTTATTCATTTGTTTTGTTCACTTTTTCACTAAGCCCCAGCACTGCTTGAATGCAATCCCCTAGCAATCTGATAGCAAACATAAAACAATATGTAGCAGATACTGAAATATGCATTAATGAATGTCATAATATTTCCATGATTTTGGAATACATCTTTAAAATTCATGCTTTATGTAAAATTGTTTTAGGAAAATTAGTGGGGTCTATTGAAGCTAAGTAAGCTAAAGTAAAGGTAATACTTACCTACAAAATATGAAATGTGAGATGATATGTAAAAGTGGTGGTTCTGGTCATGGGATTATTTGAAGGCAGCAGTTACAGGGGAGAAGTTTAATTCCAGCCAGGGTTTTTGCTAAATCTTTCAATCTGGAACTCTTGTAGAAAATTAATATCCTACTATTCAATTAAATGGTTCATAATGTCTCAAGAGCAATACAAGATAAGAGTTATTGTGTAAAATAAAAATGATCCCGTACTATTGATACCTCAACAGAAATCCTTAACTTCTATAGTTAGAACCCAAAATCAATGAAGAACGATGGAAGTATTTTGTCAAAACATTGTTCATAAGTTTTAAGAATAAACATTAATTCCTTATAAGTGAGCTTCTTACAAGAATATGGTAATAAGGCTTATGACGTACAGTTTGAACATGGACCAAGTGAAGGAAAGTGATTGTTTCTCATTCATTCATTCATTCATTCATTCATCCTATCAAGTCTTGCCTGCCAGTGGGAAAACAATGAATGCTTATTTTGCTTGTTAACATGGAGTAGGTGTTAATATTTGTCTGGCAGAGTCTATTTGGTCACTAACTAGTCACATGTATGGAAGTTTAATATTAAACCACAGGAGCAAATGCCTTGCCAGGACATGAAAAGAGCCAAATAGATGTCAGTGGATAGAATAAAATAGACTAAATAGATGTCAGTTGGTAGAATGTAAAGCTACATCAAATAGCAAAGTCTGGATATAGCAAAATAGCAACAGATACTGTCTTATTACAAGGCTTGGGCCTGTGTGATTTTTTTTTTTGCCTCAAGTGCTAAACTTTTTGGGCTGCCCTTAGAAACTATGTTTCTTGATTTGAAAAGGTAAACAGTGTTTACCTTTGAGCTGCTTTCTTAAGTAGGGAAACATGAAACCTAGCATGAGAGATATGTGAATGCGGGATCCTTTTTGGATAAGGAGGCAGTTGGCTAAAAGTGGCTACTACGTTTTCTTCTAAATTACATGTGGCTGTTTGCATATTTTCAATAGGGCAAAGATTTGCCTTACTGAGAAGAATGGACAAAAATATATTCCTATCCCTGGTTGCACTCCTAACAAGACCTTCCTTTTTTAATGGTAATGTACGATATATTTAATCAAATGCACTTTTGTGTGTGTCTTTTCTTTTCTTTCCATATATATACACGAGGGGGGGGGAGAGGTTCAGTTTGAACCAAGC
>JANHFP010002261.1:61422-84755 GCA_032468135.1 Calamaria suluensis | reverse complement strand
TAACTCTCGGTAATTGGTTTGTTTTACTTTGTCTTTGCTTGGGGGTTGATTTGGGACTAAGTGCTGTGGGCTGGGTCGTGACATGTTAAGCAGAGTTTGGACTACTTACGATACAGCAAGGTAACTTCAATTGATCAGCTGGAGTTTCGCTATGGAAGAAATTGAAATATTGATGTACTCAGCAAAATCACAAATACATATCTGAAGAATATCATCCCAATCTGGCAGGGCTTTGACATTTTTTCATTTCTCCACCTCTGTTATGTTCAGACGTAGTGACTTTTTCATTTGAGATACTTTTGCATTTGAAGCACTGTGAACTAACTCTTTTTCTCTCTGCCTCCTGATGAATGTCAGAGCTAATGAGGAAAGAAGATTCACAGTGAAACTGGGCAATGTGAGTGATTTGCAAGAGATATCCACTTTAACGATGACAAGCCTGAAGAATATTATTAATTAGGAACTTAATAGTCCAATAGGAGATGATGTCCTGTAATTTAACAGCCATGGTTAAATGCCACTTTTGGTTATGGATATCATAACAGGGATAACAATACTAATAGCCACAGTAGAATGATTTTGTGTATTCTGCCCTTAAGTATAAACTTAGTTTTATGAATAATGGTTTTGCATCTCTTAATCCTTCTAACATCTTTCGTGTCATTGCAGCAGGGATATGAAATTCTGCAGCAAGATAATATATCAAAATATTACTTCTCTCCCACATGCAACCCTCCATTTCTCACTATGATCCTTTCTCGTAAGTCACCAGGAGGAGGTTGATGCTACAGTTGTCCTAGGGTGGAGAAGGTAGCTATATAACCAAATAAATTTATACAAGATTAAAGTATAGCCTATTCTGTATCTTCAAATGACATGTTCTCTGTTTTTTTATAAGATCTCTGAATAGTAACCTTGTTTGAGTTTAATCTCCTTAAATAATGACAGTCTCATTCTGTACCATTCGGGATATACTGCGCTTTTCAACTAGTGAATGTCATAGGCATTTTGATATTAGTTTGCCATGGTGAGATTTACTGCCATGGAATTCTTTAGTGAATAGCTTCCCTCCTGAAATTGAGATGTATCTCTAGTGGTGGGTTGCTCCCGGTTTGTACGATCCGGTAGCGATGACCGGATGATGTCATGATGATGTTTACCTTTATTCCTTTGTTTTTTGCCAACTGAATAGGCGCGGCAGAGCTGATTGTCACGCCTCACCTGTCCAAAATGGTAGTGCGCATGCTTGGAGCGCACTTTTGGCATGTGTGCTGATGTGCATGCTCCAATACATGGAGCATGCACATCAGCACGGATGTGCATGGAGAGAAGCGGTAGTAAAGGTAAGGAACACACCTCTGTGTATTTCCCCACCCTCCATTCTTGAAGCAGGTGAAATTGTTGTTTTTCCAGAGAGCCTTTTGGGTTTAATGCCTTAAATAACTGCAGCTACAACTGGTGTTTTAAAAACACAGGTGTTCTTTAGTTATTTATTTTTGTACATAATTGTTTATGTCATACCTTTCTAATGAGCATGTACCACTGAAGGCAGCTAAATGAAATTGAACATTCTGTATAAAGAAAAAAGAACATATCTGAACAAAAACAGGTGGGTGCAGCACGCAATATAACCAAGAAATGTTTTTATTGCTTTTCTGACCAGGAAAGTCTATCATTTGGGGGATTGAAGAAAGGTCATGTTTCTAATATACAAAACTAGATTTATTGCATATTAGAGGATATTGTTTACAAATATCCTAATTATAGTACGGCAAACATTTTTTTTAAAATAAAATGTTTCTGGATTGTGGCCAGAAAACAGTCCTGCAACTAAAATATCTTTTATATAAAATGTTTTCTCCAAACTATACGTCCAGTAAAATATATTCTGGGCAACTATACTGTGGGATATTGAAAGAGGGGAAGGAAGTAAAATATAAATATCTCTTCTAAACTCAGGTATATTAAGCAGGAATAAAGAAAAAAACAACGCTAAGATAATGTAAGGAAGATAAATTAGGTATACCAGACCTGGCTGCAAAAATCTATACGAGACTAGATGGAAGCAAAGATGTAGGAAAGCTCTAATACTTTGTTGATATCTCATAGTTGTCTGCATTTTCAAAGCTCAGATATACACATACTCCCATCCCCCCTTCAATTCCAATCAAAGTTTTGGATATTGGCTATCCAAAAATTCTGATGGATTCTTCCGAGCTCCTCTATCCCTGATGGTGAACCTATGGCACGCGTGCCATAGGTGGCATACGGAGACATATTGGTGGGCACGAGAGCACAGGGATAAAGTAATTGGTGGAGTGCATAGAATTATGGGTGTGGGCACGCAGGCGACACCCCCCCTGCCACATTCCCCCTCCCTTTTTGGCACTCGATGGCAAAAAGTTAGCCATCACTGTCCTATATACTGTTTGATTTAACAATACTGGTCTCAATATAATGCTTGCACTCTCCCCAGAACAGGCCAATACCACCTCTGGCTGGCCCCAGAGTGGTATGGGAATGGAGATTTTGCACACCCACCAAGCCAAGCCACGCCCACCAAACCACACCATGCCCACATCCACAGAATCAGTAGTAAAAGAAATCTTGGATTTCACTATTGCTTTCTTCCTACTATTGAGGGTGAGAAAATATATGCCACCAGGATTGTGTTAACCCCACAGTGGTGCTTTCCTATACCTCAACAATAAACATAATGTTGTTGTCCTTTACATTTTGGAGGTGAAATTCCTTTTTATCTAATGGAAGACTCCATCCCCTATTGCCTTATAAGAATATGTGGCAATGCATAGTTCAGGAACTTCAGGCTGTCCCTCTCAGAATAGCCTGTTAACACTTGGTCTGCTTTTTGCCATTGGGACTGTTGATCTCCTTAAGAATTGATAGTTCTATGGGTAGGTAAATAACAACAATAAAAATTACCCCTGAGTGAGAGGGCCAAGAGAAGGGCCTTTCTTTTACTTCTGTTTCAAGGCAAGAAAACGTCTCCCTGGTCAATATTATATAATTGAATCACTGGATTTATCTGGGTAGTTACAGAAATTGAATGGATGGATGGATGGATAAATGAAATGTGTTGCCAAGAAGAACCAGTATTTTTTAAAGTTGCTGCACTAGAAAGCTGCCACTAAGAACCAAGCACTTGAATGTGCTTGGGGTACAAGAGCTCCCATGTAAGTCCTCTGGAAACTTGCAAGAGTGAGTAGTTATGTCCCAAGCAGCTTCTTCTGGGAATAGCCAGGAAGAAAAATTTGGTTGGGAAGAATTGTAATAATGCATTCTGTTCCCAACTGCTTTAGAGGCAAGCACTCTCACTGGGCTCTTTGTTTTCTTGGACTGTTGTATGCTACCCAGAGCAACATTCTATGAGATGGGTGGCTTTATAAATTTGATTGATAAATAAAATAACATCACTTTTCTTTAAATAATTTTTGTTTTCTTGATTTTTTCCCCTCCAAATCAGGGGTCTCCAACCTTGGCAACTGTAAGACTTGTGGACTTCAACTCCCAGAGTTCCTCAGCCAGCTTTGCTGTAATCCAACTGCATGACCTTGTTCTCCATTACATTTGGGTTTCTGCTTAATTTTCAATAGGCACCCAGGGACCCTTTGAAAAGTGAGCCAGTTTGGTCTTAGTGAGTAAAGTACTGTAAGTTCTACTCCTGCCTTAGGCATGAAAGCTGGGTGGGTGACTTTGGACCAGTCACTCTCTCTCTTAATTCTCAACATCAGGCTAAGGCAACAAGCCAGTCAGTAAATTCTTGTCACAACCAATGGATCAACATTTGGTTGATCGGGAAAAAAACATATCCTACATTTGCAAAAGTGGTAGAAAGAAAGGAAAAAACAACCCAGGATTCGGTGAAAGCTTGAAAAGCGCTTGTTAATACATCTTAGAAATGCTAGTGGTTTATTTCTCTTTTTACAGGCTTAGATTTATTGTTTTGTTCTTCTGCAAATTTCAGGATTCCCCAGGTGTCTACCTTTTTTGCTCATTTTGGCCAGAATCCCTGATGATACTCCCCAGCTATTTTGGCAACAGGCAAAGCAAGCAAACATGCAACAATTTAGGAGTGATAATTCAGGCTTCTCTCTTTATATTCAGCACACCACATGAAGCAGAACCAAATTTAATTGCTGATGTTTTCATGGACAGGAATAAACCTGGAAAATATTTCACCCAGTTAATATATTCTACCTATGCCCTTGATGAATTGCCTCCACTTGGAGAAGACAGCACCAGCTTAAAATATGATCTCAAGAAGGAGAACACTGACCTGCTCAAAACCTAACATTATACTCAGTTTTTAAGATGCTGCAGTTTTAAAAATTTATCTTCCTCCATATTTATACCTCTTCTAGGGCTGCATTTGTGCATTCCCAGCACCGCAAATAGGACATTTTAAATGACTCTTCCTGATAGATGCCTCCACATGGCACACCATTCAGACACAATAGCTCAGCTGATGCCTTTAGAGTTTTCCTCTGTCCTTTCCCACCTGAAGGGCAGGGGCTTATCCTTTGAGGCAGCCACCCCTGGGCAAAGACCAATTTTTAAATACCTTTCATGCAATGCTTCTATTGTGTAGCTTACTCTGGCATCAGAATACTTGATAATATGCATACTGATAAAGGAAAATATTTGTAGTTCAGAGTTGACCTGAAGTGTCCTTGGTACTCTGTGAGCTTACTTGTCTTGCAGACATTTCATTAACCAAACTAGGTAACATTATCAGTGCTAGTAATGATGTTACCTAGTTTGGGTAATGAAACATCTGCAAGAAGAAAAAAAAAGCAAGCTCGGAGAGCTCCCATGCATCCTCTGTTGAATGGCCTGGTCTCAACGAGAGCTTGCAGATGTGCAGGCTAGGTTTTGTATACGTAAAATGAAACCATATCCTGGAGAAAATAGTGGACTTTTTGACCTTGGTCAGCATGTATAAATGGATGCTGGTAAAAAGATTAGTGTTCTTTGCGTCCCGCGATGGTTTTGGAAAGGTAGCTCTATGGATATAGGTCAGATAGCAGATAACAAGGAATTCTGCATTCTGTTGTAACTCTAGAAGCTGAAAATGGTCACAAGTGAGAAATACAGTTTTTAAGGAAAGGATAATCTGCAAAAGCATTTCATTTATCTTCTTCCCTGAAGTTTTAACCTTCATCCCAAGGGTCTCTTCCACTGTAATAAATTACAGTCTTAGCCACAGTGCCTGGTGAAGCAGGAACAGGTAGATTGCATGATGGAGTCAAGGGAGGGTGTGCATGCCTGTGTGTCTATTTATTATCTATCGTATTTTGATTTTTCATTCGATTCTTCTCATGAGATTTGCCCTATTAAATGCAAAGTCCACTCCATATATTCTGAATTGGACAGCTGAATTGCTGAAGCCTCAGTCACTGGCAAAATCTGACCTTGCCTGATCTCAAGAAATTAAGCATCTAGGTTTGTCCTAGTTAGTACATAAGAGGGCAGGACATCAGGAAATGCAAGACTTACAGTATAGTCTGGCCTTACAAGTCACAAAACATTCCCAAGTAAGTCAATCACGAATCGAGTCTTTATTACCACTGAGATAGCCACGTAGATGTACACATTACATCAACATAATCACCAGAGAATATGCTGCAGTCAGGTAGTGAAAGTTAGGATGCTTAGTAACAGTTGGCAATGCATGTAGTGCATAGGTTGTAATTAACCCTGTCACCTAAATATACAAAACCTTTGTTTAGCTCAAATGGATCAAAAATAGCTCTCTTCAAACACTGCTTTCAAAAACCAAGAAGTGCCTTGATTTCTTTAGTTTCAATTAATTAAACCTAATCTACAACGCTAAAGTTATGAATTTGAATTGAATTGGCCTCCAATTACAAATTTTAAATGCTTCTTAGAACAAAGGAATAATGATTCCTTAGTTCTTTCTTGCAACACTCTCTTGCTACTGCTATTCTAGCATCAGAAAAGTCTTATAAATGCTGAACAAAAGGTTTTCTATGTGCCTTCCATTTTCCAGGTGCTTTTGTAAATCTAGCAAGGAAACCTTGTTGAAACCTTTTCCTTTGTACTTTTAGAATGATATATTTGGAAGCTTATGAGTGATAGATGAAAATTCAACTGAAGGAGCTCCTTTTTCCTGGAAATATATCTGAAATATAACTAAAATATAGAGCAATTCTCAGAAAAAGAATTACAATACTGTATGAATCACCATATTATATAGACATAACAATGCCATATACCAGTATTCCTTTGGGCTCTAAAAATGATTTTTTTTGGGGGGAGGGGGACTTCTATGTTTGGGAGGCTGTACCAAGTAGACAATATAGGGCAGGGATGTCAAACTGGTGACCCGTGAGCTGAAGGCATCACGCACTGGCCATGCCCACCCCTACTCCGCAAAGGCAAAAACTGTTATGATCCATTATGTGAAATGATCGAGTTTGACACCTGTGATACAGGGTTAGAAGAAACAATGCAGCTGAATTCTAGAAGCTTCATTTAACCATGTTTTTTTTCAAAGTATCATCAGTCTTTATCATCCATATTAATATTTAAGCCAGTTTGATTGCTTCCCAGTTGTGCAGAATACAAATTCCAGCTTTTGGCTTTACTGAAGGAATAATTTGACGAGTTGCAGATCTCTGGAGAACATTGGTTTCTAGGAGGCTTGCTTATGACTACTATTGGCTAAACTAACTTGCATTTGATAATTGCCATTCGTAAATGTGCTGTGACAGTTTTATTCATACAATCGTAAGGGGAAGGTAACAAAGCACTACTATATTTAGTAGTATTTGAAATCTAATCTTTGTACAGTGTACTACTATAAAGGTTTCCCTTGCACATATGTCCTAGTCGTTTCCAACTCTAGGGGGCGGTGCTCATCTCCGTTTCAAAGCCAAAGAGCCCAGCACTGTCCGAAGACATCTCTGTGGTCATGTGGCCGGCATGACTAAACACCAAAGGTGCACGGAACGCTGTTACCTTCACACCAAAGGTGATCCCTATTTTTTCTATTTGCATTTTTTACGTGCTTTCAAAACTGCTTGGTTGGCAGAAGCTGGGACAAGTAATGGGAGCACACCCCATTATACGGCACTAGGGATTCGAACAGCTGAACTGCTGACCTTCCGATCGAAAAGCTCAGCTGTCTTACCCGCTGAGCTACCGTGTCCCTGTACTACTATAGGCAGCCATATATACTTCAGTACATAGCATGTATTTATTTATTTACCAATTTATACTAGCTATCCAGTGACAGTCTGGATGGTGAGAAGATTAAAACCATAATAAATCCATGCCTTACTTTAAAAAAAATACCAACCCCTCCTCTGGAAATCTCTGATCGTACACAATGTTCCTGTACCCATACTGAGTTTCCACAACTAACATTCTGGCT
Source organism: Calamaria suluensis (assembly GCA_032468135.1). Taxonomy (NCBI): domain Eukaryota; kingdom Metazoa; phylum Chordata; class Lepidosauria; order Squamata; family Calamariidae; genus Calamaria; species Calamaria suluensis. Next base: position 77,338 of record JANHFP010002261.1, on the reverse strand, counting down.
CCAATTCCTAGTAAATATTTCAAGGGCTCATTTAAGTTATTTACAAAAGTGCTGACCTGATTCCAGAATAACAATAAAACCAGAGTTTGAGTAGGAATCAGATATATGTATCATTAATAAATGGGTAAGGTTCAGTGGAACCTGATTCCTCCAGTTTGTGGGAGGCAAATATTTTAAATATTTGTAGGCTACCCATTGTAATAATATGCTTGTTAGCTCTATGGTATGCTTAAATAAAGAGAAAAGGAAAATAATCTCCCTTGAAAGAAATACTTAATTAAACAAACAGATACCAAGATCCATATTCAGAATGGCATTTAGTCAGACAGATCAATCCATGGAGAGTATTTGTGGTTTTTTATGTACTGTTGCTTGAATATTGAACTCAATATATGAAGCTAGTGTTTCTAACTATAGTTACATTAAATTTAGTAAGGTCTCATATTCTGAAACAAATAATATGTAGTATGTCCATGTGACCTAAATAGCAAACAATGAGCTGTCCAGCATGACTGTTTATGCAGATTAATTTGAACAAGAATTGTTTTGCCTAATGAAAATAAATATATAAAAAAGATGCCCTCACACAGCCTCGCTAGTATGGGTTGAACGTGGAAGGAGAAATTACAATGTTTTTTTTTCTTTCTATATGACTGCCTGTAGGTGGAGGGTGGTGCTAATTTTCTATCAGATCATGAATGTTGATTCTCCTGCTAATATTTATTATGGTAAGTTATTTTTAATATAGCTCCTAGGGTGGATTGAAACATCAAATGAAGGCCTGTTCATTCTCCAGTTCCGAATCTTCATCCTATGATTTGGAAACCTGGTAGGATGGAGGTGGAAATGGTTGCAAATCATTGCCTCCTACTGTTAGAGTTTTCCTGAACGGTTACCTCAAATGCCTTTTTAATGGCATTTAGATAATTTATGGGAGGAAATTCTCTCCAGTCTGTTTGGAGGAGTGTTTAGAATGCAAAGATTTGTGTGTGAGAGAGTGATAATTATTATTGCTTGGCATTATTTTCATCTGGGGCATTTTCAGCAGCCACACATATTAAACATGGCAGATGGAATTTGCATGGAAATAATGGTCATTATAATTTGACCATTGTCCCAGGGTTGTTGTTGTTGTTGTTATTTATTATTATTTATTTATTTATTTATTTATTTATTTATTTGTCGATTACATATTAGGTAATATATATAAGTATAAGCATGAATTGGATATAAAAATGAATACAAATAAAGAGAACATTAGGACAGGAACAGTCCTTTAAAAACCCTTCACTCTGACAGTGATCGGTGTACCCCGGAGGCTTATGGGAATACCAACTCTCAACTTTTTCAGGAAGAGAAAGCGTTTGAAGTTTTTCTGATTCTTCATTCTTAGTCTAAGAAGCTCAAACCAATATTGTGGCTTGATTCACTTTAAGGAAAATGTGTTTGTTTATCAATCATATTAAAACTTCCTGGCTCAGTGATTCCTTCAGGAAATCTCCTTGTTCCTTGAGGTGCCTATGAGGTGATGGCTTTTCCCATTCCTCTTCCAGAGTCAGGAATCCCAATTTATCACAGTGGAGTTACATTAAGAAGAGAGGGAAAAGGAGATGCAGTGAAGCCGGAATCTGTTCCTCTCAACAATGCTTCTTGTCTGCTTGGGATTTACAAATCCTATTACAGGTTGATGACAGGAGAGTGCTATGGTAATATATTATATTATACATATGTGTAATGATGTACAATATTATAAGTTGTGGAGAGAGACAGTTATGTCCCTGAGAGCTAATCAAAAAGCCATGTAGCAGCTTGCTTGAAGTTGTGGGGGTCAAATGGCATTTAATTGGAGTTTGGTAGTAGTTGCCTACTAAATAGTGATACATTTGTCAGTTATATTGTGACTTTTAGGTTTTCGGGGAAACCCTGTGTTATCCTGCTCATACCCAGGCAGAAATGGCCATAAAAGCAACAAAACAACTACTGATTAATGCCTTCCATATACTTCTCCCAAAATAAAAAATCAGAAACAGCTCTGAATCTCTGACATGTTTCTGTAAGTAAAAAAATGCTATTGCACTTCTTCTTTCTTTTATTCCTTCCAGTCATTATTAACTCTTGGCGACCCTGCAGTTTTCTTAGCAATATTTCAGAAGTGACTTGCCTCTATCTTCTTACCATGGCTGAGATAAAGCGGCTGATCCAAGATCACCCAGATGTCATGATCTCCTCCTTTCTAGCTCAGTGCCTTATTGGTTCTCCATGCTGCACTTCATGCTGCTTAGGATCTAGGCTCATTTTCAGGGGAGGTACAATTGCCTCTAAAGTACATGTCCATCCCAAGTTGGTCCTACCTTTCAGGGGACATCCAGAGAGCTGCATTAAAGTGCTTTCCTCCATGAGTGGGCAGGAACGTTTGCTAGCATAAAATTGTACCACTTTCTTGCCGATCCCATTCTGCCTTAGTAATAAGGTCATTGAGTGGTGTCATCCTTACTTAATTTTGGGCAAATTAAAAAGCTTGACTGTTGAATTATCCTGGCTTCATTTCCCCTCTTACTTGAGAGTATCAACATTGATTCCTCTGTTTATAAGTGGTGGGATAAGGATGAGCTTAGAGTAGCTATTTTAGCTACCAGTCAATTTGCCTATTACATTGCAGATGCAGAAGTGCTCTGTGCCTGCCACCAGGAAATTAGGTTATTTCTGAACATGGGACTACTGCTCTTATGAAAGGGTACTTAACCCATATTCAGAAATAGTCAAGTAGGCCAGATTGCAGACGCAGAAGAGGGATGCAGAGTGAAACAGAAGGAAGTGATTGATGATAAGTGGGCTCAAGCCTTGAGCAGTAATGAAAAAAGAATTCTGCCTTGGTAGAAGGTGGTCATTGCCAGAACATCCAGAAATAGTGTGTAGGGTAGGCAAAGTGGCATTCCAGATATTAAAGCAATAAAGGCTACAATCATGTAAAACCTTTTGTGAGCAGAAATCATGGAAGCAACAACCACCAGCAGCCACAATATAATTCTCTTTCCCAGTCCAAATGAATGCTAACCCCACATTTTTTTAAAAAAAGCCAAGCCTAGTACTCTAAACTCATGAACTTTACACAGGGGTGAAATGTAAAATTTGTTGCTACCAGTTCTGTGGGCATGGCTTGGTGCTGGGCAGGTCATGTGACTGGGTGGGCATGGCCAATTTTTATTTTTTTTTATTTTAAAAGCATTTTTTCTAACTAAGTATTTGCTGGATTAGGTAGAAAAATGTCTTTAAAATGTAAAGAAAGCCTCTTAGGATTGCAGCAGCCTTGCGATCTTGCAAGGGTCCCCCCCTCAATTTAAAGTCTTTTTTTCTACCTAAACTAAGTATTCGCTGGATTAGGTAAAAACCAATGCCTTTAAAATGTAGAGAGCCTTGTAGGATCGTAGCAGCCTTGCAATCTTGCAAGGCTTCTCCCTCCCCCTCCTTTTAAAGGCATTGGTTTCTACCTAATCCAGCTAATACTTAGTTTAGTTAGGAAAAAAAGTGTTTAAAATGGGGGGGGGAAGCCTTGCAAGATCGTGTGGCTCCGATGATTGTGCAGAGGGGGTGGGGCCAGGGATTTTTACTACCGGTTCTCCGAAAGACCTGCAGCCATTGCTACCTGCTCGGCTGAACCGATCCAAACCAGGAGCATTTCACCCCTGGCTCTACAGCACAAAACCATGTATTTAAGGAGTCCACCCAAGTCCTAATAATCACTTGGCAGAATGTCAATCAGCTACTTCAAATCCAGATGCCTCTGCAGAAACCAGGTGTTGATTTCTGCTAAAAGCTGAGCTGAAATAACCATGGTTTGTAGTGCCCAGTGGCTGGATGGAAGGGAATGACTGCAGTAGTCTAAAATTAAAAGCTATTAAAACCAAGGCACCATGTCAATTACACTCTGGATGAGCTGATCACATCCACAGTGGAGAAGAGAAAAAACATAACAGCCTCAACTTGAAACTAGAGACGAGAGAAAGTCAATGTTATAAGGACGAGATTGCAGGGTATGTTTGTGCTGTGTTTAGGAAATGTTTGGATGAACTCCTGGTCTCAAAAAATCAGAGACCCACAGAAAACAATATTCTTTTCCCTTGTATCTTATATTTTGCTTCACCAATGGATTACCTTGATAAAATAAGTTCTGGCTTTATTCAGCAGTGTAATCTTTTGAAAGGTTTTCAGAGGTAAACCCTAGTGGAAGCCACAGCAGTAGTTTAATCTCAAAGTTGCAAGGGCATCAATCATAGCTGCAAAGTCAACATGAGGGAAGAAAGGTCAACACCGCTTGGATAAAAAAGGCAAAGCAGCCCAGAGCATATTTCTTCCCCTGAACAGCCAGAGTTTATAGCCAAGCTCTCGCTGATTGATCCCAATAGACATGATGTGGAGAGTCAAGCAAAAACCTAGCCTCTTACCAATGTTTCTATTGCTTGAGAAAAAGAAGAATTAAGAGTGCATTTCTATAAACATACCTTTGCTTTGCTCATCATGTTTTGCTGATACCACTGGACTCTGATTGTGGTCCTATCTCTGAAAGTTATGCATGTTTGCATTTCCTCTTTCTTGACCTCTTCCCACCTGCGAGCTACCTCCCTCCCTCTCTAAGTCTCTTTCTTATGACTTGAGATTTTGAGTCAACTCACAGAGGAAACCCTGGTTGGAAGAAGATGCATGCTCTCTCTGTCTTTTCTTAAACTATCTTTGGTCATTGCTTTTATGTTTGTGCCCTGGGGAAGAGAGTCTAATCAGCCAGAGAAAATCTAGTCCCCTGCCACTTTATAGAGAATAATTTTAGGTCAGTTCTAAATCATACATTATAGTCGCATCCTGATATTAAGAGCAGTTCAACAGTGGAACAAATTACCATGAGTACAATGAGTTCGCCTTTCCAGAAAGCATTGAAGCAGAAGCAGGATATACAGCATCTCTTGACTCTATTATATTAATATAATTGTCACATTCATTTATCATAATCAGTTGAATCACTCTCTCTTCTCCATAGAAGAATGTGAAGAAGAGAGGGCTCCCGAAAATCCAGTCTCATCAGCTGTAGCTACATCATCAGTGGTTATCCATGAGCCATGGTGGGTGCAGTCGTAAGAATGCAATATTGCAGGCTGACTCTGCCCATTTCCAGGAGTTTGATTCTGTCTAGAACAAGGTAAAATGAGGATCCAGATTGTTGGGGACAATATGTCGACTCTGAAAACTGCTTAGATAGGGTTGCAAAGCACTATGAAGTGGTATAGAGGTCTAGGTTCTATTACTATTGCTACCCAGAAGATATTATATCAGGCTGCATCATAGAGAGAGGGACTGCTATCAGCTACAGTAAGTTGAAAGACTGGCAACAACTATGAACTTTGCTGTTTTTTAGAGCAATCTTCCTTAATTCATTAATTGAGTTTCTATCCCATCTTTCCTCTAAGATGCTCAAGATGGTGTACATGAATATCTTTTTAAAAAAATATTTTCAACAATTGTCAGGTTTTGCTAAAAGAAAGAAAATGGCCTTTGTTGGATCTCAACTTAAGACATATCACCTAGCAATGATGATGATGATGAGAAAACCAAAAGCAAGTGACATTACAGCATACAGCATTACAGGTAGCGTGTGTACATGCACCATCTTGGTATATATATAACATTTTTATTGTTAGACCTGATAGCAGGGACTGTATTTGTGTGTGTATGGGGTGTGTTTGATTCCTGAACTGTAAACCCATGGAATAAATACATTCATCAAGCAAACAAATATTTATGCATATTTCACTCATGGTTAATTGGATAATTGGTTTGTAGTTTTAATGCTTCATAAATGCATATACATATTTTAGTCATGTTGGGAGCAATAGTTTGTATGTCTAATTAGTAGGAAAACATTTTTAAAAAGTGTTGCATTCAGCATTTTGAGTGTCACTGAAACGTAGAGCTCGAACTTAAATACCATAGGAAACAGTTGGGGGAAATGTATTGAAATTTAAAATGGGAAAGATGGGACAATTGCTTTAACTTAAATTTACAGGATGACTTTGGTTCATTTATTATTTCTTTAGCATATTTGAATTTCCATTCTCATTTTTAGCACCTTTTCTGTGCATCTGCAAAGTGAGTTCTACTGGCGTGAGATTTTGTGGTATCATTCTCATTAGCTGCTTCATCTGGAAAATACATCAGGACCTCCGGTGTAAGTCTTTGAAGGTGCTAGAAAGAAAACACATTTTTAAAATGCTAAACAAATGAATCAATCCTTGCCAAGTCATAAGGGTAATTGATGCCTCCTGCCACAAATATATTAAGGAATGTCTCTTTTCCAGGAGATAAACGGATAACTCGCCCTTTTTTAAAAAAATGAGACATGCATTTCATCGTACATGTTTGTTTTTTTTAAAGATATACTTGGCAGATTCAAATTCCTGGGAATTCAGATGGTTTGAGTATATGTATTTTACTCGGGAAAACAAAATACATTGTCATACTAAAATATGGTTTAGGGCAAACAAATAAGCAAACAGGATATGCATAGAGTGAAAACCCCTTTATATCACCTTGAGTTTTATTTTTATTTTTTATTAAATGTATTTGTTAAGTGCATTCCTCAAAACAATTATCCCAAGAATGCAAACTTACTCTTAGAAAAACATGTCAATTGTATAAAAATATATTTTAGAATATATAATGCATTTTGGAATTGCCTCCCACATATTTGAAACATTTAGCTTTTTTTTTTTCAGTGAAGCCAATTCTACACACTTTTCAAAGTATAGTTTCTTGTTACCTTTTTCAGGAAGGGTTTTTTTAGGAAGCTCTATCATGCAGCTAATTAATGGCACAAACATCCTGTTGAAGGAATGGAGGAATCTGCAAAATGTACAAAATAGCCAAATACTATTACAAGAGCTTTCATTTTTCTAGTATGCCCTCAATAAATCTTATTTTGTCTTATGAATAATTGAATCCTAGAATGTTGAGGAAGAAAGGACATATAGGTCATCTAAAATAACTCTTATTCATTGCAAGTATCCACTAACCTAACCAGGATAATGGACATAGACTTCCTTTTTGAAGATTTGCAGCAAAGAAGATCGGAAGAATCCACCACTGTCCTATGGTGAAGGCTTTCATTGCTTAACAATTATTATCATTATGACAATAAATTTAAATAAAAATAAAAGAATTCATCCTACTTTCCAGTTTCTGTTCTCTTATTTCCACTGTTTTCAGTTTAGGTCATTTATAAAGATACCTAACAAAGAGAGGGACTGGGGATCACATGAGAGCAGGTAACATGATAAATATTGGAAGGATAGTCTTCCAATACTTGTTGGACTGGCACAGATAAGAGGAGCTTGACCTATTCCCCAATCATCTGAGGGCAGGACAAGTATCAAATGGAAAATTATTAATGAGAATGCCATCCTAGAATTAAGGAGAAAAATTCCTGACAGAACAATTAATCAATGGAACACCTTGCCTTTGGGAGTTATGGGTGCTCCATCACTAGAGGTTCCAAAAAAGGATTGGACAACTTTGTCCAGCATGGTATAGAACCGTGATGGCGAACCTATGGCACGGGTGCCACAGGTGGCACGTGGAGCCATATCAGTGGACATGCGAACTGAGCTCCGGTGCACTTGCGCTTGCTGACCAGCTGATTTTCGGGCCTTCTGGGCCCACTGGAAGTCAGGAAATGGGCTATTTCTAGCCTCTGTAGGACCTCCGGGGGAACGGGGAAGGTAGATTTCCCCTTCCCCAGACTCCTAGAAAGGATCTGGAGCCTGGGGTGAGCGAAAAATGGGCATACTGGGATCACCATGCCATTGTGTGCCAAAAGTGGGAGTCACATGGGGGTTGCGCATGCATGCATAGGGGGCAGCGGGACACATGGAACTATGGGTGTCGGCACACCCACACACAACCCTCCCCTACTCCTCCCACTTTTGGCGCACGGTGGCAAAAAGGTTAGCCATCACTGGTATAGAATCTTCTGCTTGAACAGCAGGTTGGATTAGAAGACCTCCAAGGCACTTTCTAACATTGCAATGCTACTCTACTCTTTGTTCTGAGTCCAGGAGTCTGTCTGAGATTTTTTTTCCAATATGATGACAAACCATTCATTAACACCCATGGAAGAAGTTGTTCATACAGCTGTAAATTCCTTGGACCACAGTATATCTAACCCACATTGATTCCTCTTGTCCTTAAGCATATGATGGAAAACCTGGTCAAATGCTTTCACCCAAATCAAGACACACTATATCCACAGCATTTAATCTTTAAACTAGTTATTTGGTGATGAGTGCATGTCAGATCAACTGAATTTAGATATAATTTCAAATTTTGCTGATGATAAAAAGGAAGTTAAGAGAAACATCTATTTCTGGGGAATACTTAACTCTTGTACAGGCTCCATTATTTCAATTTCAGTCTTGGGACTTCACCTCAGAATTCTTTACAACTAATGTCTATGGAGATTCACAGTCAAGCAGGTCATTGTTTTCTCAAAGGTGCTTTTTTGAAAGGCAACTAAACTTGCTTTGTTATCTTTTGTGTTGTTGTTTTTTGAAGACTTTCTTGGATGAGAAGCAAAATGTTTTGAAGAAAAAACAAAGTCAGTCCAGTGGCCTTTTGAAAAAGGACATTTTGGAGTTTACAACTAACGCTTTCATATTTCCGTCTCAATTTTCCCTGCTTCTCTTTTGAAATATAAATGAAATTCTTGAAACAGCTTTTACTATTCTTTCTACAATGGCAAGAAGGGTCTCACAGAGCTATCCTACATGGAATGGAGTAATTACCTCACAAGGTGGGTAGGCAAGAGCAAGTTTATATTGCAGACAGGGCTCCTGGGAAATGGGGCTAGATGAGCCAATTCTACTTTATTGTAAGGCTACATTAACAATATGTTGCAAGTCTGAAGGTACAACTTCCTGCCACCACTTTTAACCATCTGAACAATAAGGGTGGATCCTTCCTAAATTTCTTTCTTTGCCTTCTGATCCTTTGGGGACTCCTGTTTCTTTTGTGTATTTGCTAAGAAGTGTCTCTTGCCTTTGTCTCTCCAAGGTCATCCACAATTACATTACATTATAGTTATGCTCCCACACACTTCCAAATGCACTTTTGACTTCCAGTTTGAGGGAAAGGAAAAATAAAAGCCCTCCAGAAAACACAGCTTGCAATTAGGAGAGGACATAGACTATAAATCTATGTTTTCTGTTCATCAGGAAATGTCTTAGGAATCCATGAACCAAATGCTCATCTGCTTGATGGTGAAAGCATTTATCTTACTTCTCTTTCCGAATTAATGTCCTCAAAGAAGCAGTTCTATTTTTATCTTTGATTTCTGAATTAATAACTGTAGTGTCATCTTTCAAATTAAAGCTCTTGTTCTTTATTTTTATTAGATGGTCCAAATACAGAAATTAATCTTAGTCCTCTATAATGAGATTAAGCAGCTAGGAAATTTAGCCAAAACTATTCTACCTGCACTGTGCCACATTAATTGTATAAAACAAATACTCTTAAATCAACAGCATGAAATATTTATTTTTCCGCATTAATAATCTGAAGGCAATCTAGTAACTGAAAGACACAACTGCAATAGATAATTGCTCATTACATTTTTAAAGAATAAATATGTCATTGATGTAACAGATGTTATTTAAAGTGTAGCAACCTTGAAAAAAGCTACAGATGAAACCCGTCACTTTTAGATATGCTAATGTTTTATCCTGCTCCAAGTACCTTTTCAACAGAGTTGAAATGAAACCCTGTAGTGATTTATATCTTTTAATTTCTTGCAAACTGTATCTTAGGACCAGCAATAAAAATATCTGAATCTGACATGGATCCTGAAATGAAGACTGTTGCTTCTGAAAAGAGGTGATGCATTGCAAATGCCTTTCAGACGTGTTGGATCTGTGAACCAGCTGAAAGAGGTTTAATTGGGTGGAGCAAAACTGGAATTTTCAAATTAGTTTTTATTAGGAATATGAAACACCCAATGTCAATTCCCAGAAATTATATTACACAGGTTTATGTTTTGAGATTTCCACATTATAAAATTTAGCGCTCTATTTAACTGTACTTTAATATTTTCATCTCTTCATGTCAAAATCACTAGGACTTAAAAAGTGCCCTACCACTGGTTGTGCACTAGGAATGTCTTTTCCTCATTTTCCTTTAATATTCTACATATCACCTACATATCATATCACCTACATATCACCTACATATCATATCACCTACATATCATATCAGACCCAGGGAGCAGAAGGTGGAGAACGATGAAGGAAGAGACAGTCTGATTCACTGATTGAGTTTGTGCCATTGGCACTTAGCATTGGATTGAAAATAATAACAGATCTCATTCTTTTTTGTCATCTACCTCTATTGTAGTTGTTCACCTGTTCTTATTAAAAAGTGATTACAGAGAAAAGCCTTTGAATTCAGTCACTTATCCAATAGAGACATGATCTATATTTTTGCAATAGATCACAGGTGTCAAACTCATGGCATCACATTGCTGTCACGTGACATTTCAGGATGCTTTTCCCCTTCATGGAGCTGGGGTGGGTGTGGACTGCGCATGATGCTGCCAGTTTGACACTCCTGCAATAGATCAAGGATATAAAACAGGGAGAATCAAAGGTGATAAGTATTAAGCCCCTTTCTTAATTAGAAGCAGTAATTTTAGATTTATGTTTACATAGGATTTAGGTTTGAAAATTACGAGTTCCAGAACTTATCAGCACTTTATCAGCTTATCAGCTGTAGGAGTATGTTTTAATATTTTTTAAAATCCAGCCAAGTATGCAGAAAAAAAGGCTAGTAGCAAAAGCAAAAAGGGTCTTAAAAAGAAAAGTTACAAGAAGACATAAATTGGAATTATAGTCAGGAGGAAACCCTAAACACATACAAACAAAGATAAAGGACTAACCAAGATAAGTAACTTAAGATTTTTTAAAAGTAAAATTGACTATTAGAGTAAGCAATGTAAAAAGCCCAGTGGGATTTGGACTTATTTAGAATCTATCTAACCTGATGTACAATCCAAAGCAATATTAAGAAATAGAGTGTTTTATAGAGAGGACATGATAGCAGTTTTCCCAAATTTGAGAGGCTGCCACTAAGAAGAGGTCAATATATTTTCCAAAGTACCAGAAAGCAATACATGAAACAATAGATTGAAGGAGAGAAGCAACCTGGAATTAAGGAGAAACTTCCTAACAGTGAGAACAATTAACCAGTGGAGCAGCTTGCCTTCAGAAGTTGTGGGTGCTTCATCACTGGAGGTTTTTAAGAAAAGACTGAACAACCAGGTTTTTGAAATGGTATAAGGTCTCCTGCTTGAGTAAGAAGTAGGACTAGAAGACCTCCAAATCCCTTTCAGCTCTATTCTGATCGATTGATATAAAAATATCAATGTTACTCAATGCAACTATGATTTGGAAAAAAACAATTGCTGAATGGAGTGCAGCTATTCAGTCTTCCTGCCATTGTCTTCCTTCACGATTCTCTACCCCAGTGTTTCTCAGTCTTGACAACTTTAAGGTATGTGGACACTCCCAAAATTTGGGCTGAGGAATTCAGGGACTTGGAATCTACAATCTTAAAGTTGCCTCTCCATTCCATTGCCTCTCACACACCACCTCTGGCTTCCCATTTTCTTATTGATTCATGCTCAAATCTATTATGAGAACAGAACAGGCATATTCTTCATTTACTTCCTTGGGAAAGGTTAACATGATAGCACTTTTTTTAAAAAAGATGTCACCCTCTCTTCCAAATGTTGACTTACAATAATTCAGCACTGGACTTTGCTGTTATAATTCTTTCTTCTGTAATGCAACCGTACTACAAAGTGCCCGAACACAAATCTTTTTTAAAAAAATTGATTCACACTAGTTTACATTCCAAATTTGAAAGCTGCTTGGAACATTTCATGTAAATACCATTTTATGTATTTGTAAATGCTATAATTCTTTACAGTAGAGTATGACAAACCTGAACTTTGTTACCGCTTAACTTTCTCTCTGGAAACACTGATTAATCACATTTCTTTCCTGGATCCCATAGTGTTAGCATCCTTTCCACCCACTAATCTATTGGCTGACTCAGATGAAGTAATTTTGTCCTTAAAGCAGATCTCTATGAAGGCCAAAAAGTGCAATCAGTTTTGAAGATGAACTCCCTACTGATTTCCATAAGTAGCTTTTAAAAGAAGAGAAGTCAAAGTGACACAATATATTCCTAAACTGGCAAGATTTAGCTCAGTGTTCCATAGATCCTGGCTCTCACACTGGCTCAGATGGTGAAATAACAATGGTGTTGTGGTCTAGGAGCATATGATTTAGTGCAAGCAACTAGGACTTTGATTTGTTGACTTTCATGAGAGTCCCAGTTTTATAATGCTGTACACACTTTGCTTCATTACAATACCCTACAGTGATTGACTCTCCTAGGAGGATGTGGTGTTAATTAACAGTTGGGCAGATTTACATTCAGCTCAGGAAGGGAGGGAAGCTTTTGTTACATGATGTGTCATTCCAGCTATAAAAGGATAGAAGGTGGGAAGGAACAGGAATGCCAGTGTTCTAGTTGGGGAAGGATTCTAACATTTATTTAAAGTCTATTTTAATAAAGGGAAGCCTAAAGATAAAAAAAATACTTAATTAAGGCAAGCAATCAAAAACCAACATGTTTGTAGCTTATAAGAAGGAAATGGCAACAGGAGCTTACTGAGAACCTTGGTGAGCCAGCATTCAGAAATGTGATTTATACAACTGTGTATAGATTTGCAGAAGTTTTCCTTTATGCATGTTGGGAAACAGCTGTCATAAAGTACCTTAAAAAGCCCCAATCAATCAGAATTATTTTGTTTTATGAAATCAGAAAAAAATCTGAAAGTAGCTTCTAATATTGTCCTATTTTGTATCCCCAGTGATGATAAATTTTCTAGAAATAGATAGATAGTGTGTATGGTTCCTGTTAGCACTTACAAACTTATAAACTTATAAAGTAATGTAGACCTAGCTTTGTTCAGTGAATTGAAAAGCTGTATTTCATGTATATTCTATATCGAGCTATCAATCATCTATCTATCTGTTTTGCATTGGAATCTATATCAAAATCTAGTATATGATAATTAATTTGATGTGAGCTATAGTAATTCTTTTTCAATGTTATGCTCACATTCAAATGAAGAAGAACCAGAAAAACCTATGCTTGAAATAATATTTTAAGATATTTAAATAACAGAATGTTAGTAATTTTTCGGTAATATACAAGCATCAATGTATGGAAATGACATAATGTACTGAGATTTATAAATCATAATGAAAAGGGAAAGAACTAAAAAGAAAAAAGCAAAAAAAAAAAAAACCCAGCCCACCAAAGAAAGATCTAAATTCCCCAAAACCAAAATATCAATCAGATAAAAATCTAGAAGATTTGATAAAAAGGAGAAGAATTAAAAAAGTTACATTTATTATATCTTGATCACCAGACATGGTGGGTCACCAAGCAAAATCACTTGCTTTCACCCTGTTTTCCCATGATCAGGAAAGTTTCCATTTGGTTTCAACCAAGTCTCAAAATGCTCTCCTACGTCCAGTCCATTGTAAAAAATCAGCACTATCATCTCTAATCTGGTCCCAATTAAACAGAACACTTAAATATGTGATATCACATCCCACTTGATGCAAAATGATTGGATGCTGTGACTAATTTTGTGCTGAAATATAGACTTTGTTTGGAAAACTTGCATTTAATGTACTTTTCTTTTTTTCTGAGAAGTTAAAAAAATAACTTTTCTCCTATAGTGAAAATTTGGGGAATTGACGAAATAACAAGTTAAATAAGATTGGTCAATTCCTTTTAATTGGAGGCCTAGATTTGATGCAGTAGCAGAAAATAAATACCTACTAATATTGTTCTTTATATTTAATTCTTTCATTTCACTGGAGCTTTGCAAACACATTTCAGTTGGGAAATAATTTGTTGCCTCCAACAATTTCTTATCGAAGCCAGATTTTCTAGTGTTGACATAGCATGTCAAGGAGCCACACCATAAGTTAGCTAATTTTTATATTTCTACAGTTGTGCAGACTGCTGAAATGTGGAAATGACCTCTGGTCATAGCCAAATCACTGCAGAAGATTCTATGAACCTTTGCAATTCATTGCCTTCCATCTGCGGCTGTTTGCCTCAGGAATATCGAATTTTTATTCTCTTAATTTTGTTAATAATATTAGTTATTTCTTCGTCAACTGAGGCTTTAGTACTGCCACAAATATAATACTCCCTTTAGTTTGTGTCTCCATCCAGCTAGAGCAATAACCTAAGGATTATTCCTTTGCCTCAGAAACCTTAGAACACTGGGAGGTATATTTTGTACTTAGCAGAGTGTCAGGTTGTGCAACATTTGCAGCATTTATAAGCTTCAGAAACTGTAAATGAATTTAGAGAATACCCTGGGGAAGGTATGAAACAGACATTAAAAGTAAACAAAGGAACAAAACATTAATGGGGGACATGGAAAGCCATTAGAGAGGAACTTTGAAAACTAAATCTCTTCAGTTTAAAGATTGAAGCAAACAGGGGAAAATACTCAGAATAAAACACCTTGAATTTATTTAATGTAAGAGAGATAGAGAGAAACTGTGACTGGCTTCCAAGATTCTGTTTTAATACATTAAAGTTGCATTCCCTCACAGTATTTGTTTTCTTGATCTGGCCTCTCTTTGCCTCTCTTGAAGGGGTGATGATAATCTCAAAAGCCTTTTATCACAGAGGCACAAAAGATGCTTTCAAGTCTGGAAGATGGGGACAGGTCCTCCAGGCATTTTTTTGACAACCACTAGATATTTAAATAATGAACTCACACGAAGCTATGATACAGAGCAATGGGCACAGAGCTTGCCTTAACAGGAGAGAGGCTCCACAACTTTTTAAAAAATATTTATTTACATGGTTTATATAGCTGCCCATCTTATTTTTGCATGACTCCAGTCAACTTACAATGAAACAAATAAAAGCACATAATAGATTATAAAATCTATTATAATCAAAAAACAATTAATAACATATATACGGCACACTGTTGTCACTAATTTCTGCCTGGATATTCTCTTGAGATGACCTGAAGGGCAAAAGGGAGTTATGTTGTTCTCTCCCATATTTGGTTAACCAGGTACCTCCACAAAAACACATAAACCTTGCCTGGTGGAAACTGCTAAGGGGAAGAGAGCCTGTGGCCTAGAGGTTAATACAACTGCCTACGATGCAGGCTGCCTGGGTTCAAATCCCAGAAGAGTATGACCAGCTGATGAGAGCTAAAAAGCTGGAAATAGATCTATACTGGCCTCCTTTAATTTTAAAATACCAGCAAAAAACAATTATATGTATGTATGTATGTATCAGGCAGTATGATTTAATCTATTATTCATACAACCAAGAGGTTGTAACACTCATTTCCAAGGGCCGAAGTTTGAGCATAAAACCATATTTTCAAGGCCTTATAAAAGACCAAGAGGTTTGGGCCAATCTAATCTCAGGGAGAATTATGTTCCAAAAGATAGTTGCCATAAGATTCCCTTTCTGGACTCCACCAGCCAACATTCCTCGGTTAATAGTACCTGGTTCCTGCCAGATCAGATAGAGTGGGTAAAAACACTTGGGGATAGACAGTCCTCTAAATAACCTAGTCCTAAAATGTGAAGGGTTTTAAAGGTGACAACCAGCACCTTAATTTGTACCTGGAAGCACACCAGAAGCCAGTGCAACTCGTGTAGCAATGGTATGACATGTAATAATAATAATAATAATAATTTATTACATTTATATACCGCCCCTCTCCTCGCGGACTCGGGGCGGTGTACAGCCA
>JANHFP010002261.1:9270-22792 GCA_032468135.1 Calamaria suluensis | reverse complement strand
ATCTGTCACACCTGTGATAGGTAAAAACAACAATTGTTAGGGTTAGGGGTTATGGTTAGGGTTAGGGTTTAGGGTTAGGGTTTAGGGTTAGGGTTTAGGGTTAGGGTTAGGGATAATTGTTTTTAGAGTTTTAGGGTTATTAGAAACGTCCGCTTTCTCTTTTCTTTCTTTTTCATTTAACCAGACTTAGACACAGCAATGCGTGGCTGGGTACAGCTAGTAAATAAATAAAAATTAAGCAATATATGAGAGAAACCAGTAGAAACAATACTGAAGCTTCCATGAATGTGACAAGTGGTCTGTCATGCACAACAACTGGAACCATCCACTTAGGGAAGAGAGAACAACTGTAAAACAATATTGTCTAATCCTTGTGGACAATGAGAAAGGTATGATGGTTGATATCCATGAATATTATAGAGTTTTAATGGGTCCAGAAAGAGTAAACACTCTCTCCATTGAAGTCCTGAAGCAGGTCAACCATCAGAATGAATAACACATGACAGCACATCTTCTAGGAGAGTTCTCCAAAACTCCCCCAAAAAGGGAAGACTGGAAATTAGTCCAACATGGTCAACAAATGGCTGAATCAAGAAATGGACTAGTTAGGATGAGCATATTTGTGCTTTATCATCTCCTGATTGTAATATATCATAGATCACACCCAGAGTCACTTTGAGATGGGCAGCGTATAAATTCAACAGTAATTAAAAAAACAAAAAACAAAATATCCCTGTCAGCTCAGGCCCATCTAGTTCAGTATTCTGTGTTACATAGTGGACCACTTGATGTATTTGGCAAGCTCACAAACCTGAATAGCTTCCTTTCATTGTTGTTTCCCAGGAAATCAATATTTAAGCTATGAAACCTATGATTCAGGAGCTTGTAAACAGCCACCAGTGTTAATAGCCATTGAAAGCCTGATGCCCTTTGACTCTGGGTAATCTCTTTGTGAAACCATTTCAATGGGATGCTATCATTCCAACTGCCGGCAATGAACTTTACAATTTGACTATTGACCATGTGAAAGCATTTCCTTCTGTCAATCCTGAATCACCTTGAACTTACTGTAGATGTTCTTGAAATGTAGCAGTGAGAGGCAGAAAAGCCAATCTCTTTTTCTATTCCTCTCAATGTTAGCTATACTGTGCATGATTTTATCCACCTCTGTCACATCTCTCCTCACCTTCTGTCAATAGGTGCTAAAGACCCAATTGCTAGAGCCTTTCCTCATGAGGCAGGTGCTGCTACCTTATGGATGCTGTTTTTTTACACCTCCTCTAGCTCTGCAAAGTATTTGTTAAGATGCTAGGCCCAGAAATGCACTACCCTCTTGAAAAAACGATAATAAAGTAAAATTATAAATGAAACACATGAAAGCAGTTGCCAACTAGAAGCAATCTCTCGGCTGTTGAGTGTTACATGAATTCTCCCCAGGGTTTATCGTTAGCCTTTACACAAGGGACTATCATTAAACCCTGTCAACAAGATGTGCTTGAACCTAATCGTTATTTTTGTCTTCACTTTAGGCTTCTGAGGATGAGCCTATTACCTCACCTAGCTCTGTTATAATTTGTGTTAAAAGTATTTTAGTTATCACAGTAATCTAGATTTTTTTAAAAAGAAAAATCCTGATGCATTTATGACTTCAAAGTTTCAGTGTGTGGTGACTGTTGTCCCTTTTGACACACGTGCAAATCAAATTTAAATTGTAACTATAAGAATGTTGTAAGTACATTTTTTAAAAGCTCACAGCATTCTTTACAGAGCACTTACCTATGAAAAATTGGAAAGTGTACTCCTTCAAGTTATGTGTTTGGAGAAATAGGAACGGGATATTATGGTGGAAAGAAACAGTAAACCTACATCCCATTTTAACATATTTCATTCTAATGGCGTTGAGGAACATCTGCAGTGCAATCTTTAAACCTTCAATGTCCTTTCTGCTTCTGGTATCATTCTGGATGGGAAATGTTTAATCTCAAGAAAAAATCGCTGAGATTAGTAAAACGCACTAAGAAAAATGCTTAAGCAATGACACAAGAAGTCTAATGTGTGTTTTATTTTGAGTCTCACATGGATCCTATGGAATAGGGAAGAGGCTGATCTTTTTTTGTGAACCTGTCGGCAGTCTTGGAAAGTCTACTCCCCTTCATAATCATAATAATAGCAACAAAGGCATATTGGAAGATCTGCACTAAATACATTGACCTGCAATCAAGAACTGGTGGGTCCACAATACAGATCAAATAAATGAAAATGAAGAAGATAAAAGTGACCTGGGACTTTAGAATTCAAGCAGACAGGCAAATGCCATATAACATCCCAAACCTAACAGTTGTTATAAGAAAGGCAACTCCCCCCCCCCTCAAAAAAACCCAACAATTTTGGGTAGTGGATGTTGCAGTACCTGGAGACAGCAAAACAGAAGGGAAAGAACTGGAGAAAAATCACACACAAAAAACAACAACAAATACCTTCAAATAGAAATAGAATGATTATGAAACACCCCCCCGGCAAATTAGTATAGGCATCTTGAGTACAATTCCAAACTATCTGGATCACCAATTGAACACTATTAGTATTTACAAGACTACCATCAGTCAATTGCAAAAAGTCAGTTTTACTAAGAGCAACTTATAAAATGCAAAGATACCTTTAACACCATCATACAATAACATTTGCCTATCCCTGGTGCTTGAGAAGGATTTGATAAATGGACAAAAATGCCAAATCCAGTCTAACTATCTAGCTCAGTGATTCCCAAACCTTTTCAGTCCACCTCCCCCTTGATGCTACAAACTCATCCTCACTGTCCCCCCTAACCCTACTGGTTCTGTGGGCGTGACTTGGGGGTGTTCTGTGACTGAGTGGGTGTGGTCAACTCAATGTCACTCTAAGCCTCAACCACTCAGTCACATGCCCCTCCACCAAGCCACACCCACAGAACCCAGTAGGAAAAATCCTTAGATTTCTATTCTGCCTCTTTTCCCCTGTTGCAAGATGCCTGCAGCCAGACTCCATGTGTTTAAGAAGGGGAACAAGCTGCTCACTCTGGTAACTTTTGATACAACAGTGGTCCCCAACCTTTTGGACCTTAGGAACCACCAAGTTCATAATTTTAAATTTTGTGGACCACTAATATGAATCCAGTGAGCAGCTTGCTGAAGTGCCTGGACTCCGGGTGATGGGGTGGGGTCCTTCAGACACTCTCCCTCCTCTCTCTTCCCCTCTTTCTCCCCCTGGGTCTTGCTGGCATGGCACTTCTTGGCCTTTGTTGGTGCTGGACGCACCTCAGTCATTCGGGGAGAAGCATGACCTGCTCTCTGCTCCAAGACACTCGCCCGACCTGGCTGCAGCCGATGCCATCTCCCCCGCTGTGAAGCGCACTAAATTCAAGTGTGCTGCAAGAGCAGCAGGCAGGGCATGGAGGTGCTAAGAGAGCAGTGGAAAGAAATGACTGGGCCAGGCCTGGGTCTCGGGGCTGAGAGGAAGTCGCGCTTCTCCCCAAGAGACCGAGCTGCACAGAGAACAAACAAGGACCAGAAGAAACTCATACAAGACCCAGCAAAACAAATGAAGCTTCACTCCCACAGAGCGAATCTACATCTTCCTTGCCCTTCCCTTATCAGGCCAGGTAAGAAGTGACTGGGAGGGTGAGGGGTGGGGACAGCCAGTGGTGGGATCATCCAACAGGAAGCCACAGCAGGGGGAAGAAAGAACCATGGGTTGCTGACACCCATTGATTTGGCCCACGTGCATCACCCCCCTTGCCTCTTAGCACCCCCTGCCACTGCCCTTGCCTCTTAGTGCCCCCTGCTGCCCCCCTTGTGTCTTAGTATTCCCATAAATCATCCCTCCACCCCCAAGGGGATGGTACTGTCCACTTTGGGAACCACCGATCTAGCTGGCTGTGTAACCAACCATAATTTATTAAATTTATATGCTGCCTGACTCCCAGTGATTCTATGGTAGTTATTAGCCACAGAACTAGCTATCATTTATCTCCCCTTACAGAGCAAGCCAAAACTAATGTTGGAGGAGTCTTACCTGGGAACCTGCCAAACTGTCCTGCCAATGGCCAAATGTAATTTTAGAAGCATGCCTTTGTCCAAATAAGAGCTATCACATTCCAGACTGAGAGTAGGAGTTCTTTTTCTCTTTTGAATGTCAGAAAATGAAATATGTAGCATCAATGCCAATCTCTCTTTCTTGCTGAAACACCTAATATATACTTATATCAACAGGTGCTTGAATAAAATACACTTGGCACTTCATTTTACGTGATCAGGTCTTAAAGAATTTAAGTTAGTCTTGTAATGGTGCTTCAGTTCACAGCTTGGATAAATATTTGCAGGCAGTGTCATCCATTTAGGGTAAAGCTGATAACAGGCAAAATGGCAGGCATGGCACTGCAATCCAAGTCCTGCCCATTTGGGATGCCCACAAAAGAATGGGTCTCAGATTGTGATGTGCCTGCCATCTTGCAATTTTGATAACCTGCAGAAGTTCCTATTTGCATATAACATGTTGCTGCTGTGAAGCACTTCCACAAATATTTATTTTCGCACGATTTTGAACTTGTGACGGACCACCGCCCATTGCTGGGACTTTTAGCTGGGAACCGCCCAACACCTGCTGCCCTGTGTCTGCGTTTCACCTGCTGGACTCTTTTCCTGGTGGCCTGGAAACATCAACCAGGAAAGACCATGGGGCATGTGGATGCCCTCAGCAGACCATGGGTTGGTAACCTCTGCCATTGTAGCAAAACGCACCAGCAAAGACTCAACCATGTGGACTGTCATGAACTGGGTTTTGAAAAGACCAAACATTCCTCATAGTGATGGTTGCATTCTCCAAGTGGTTGGAGGTCATTTTAATGGGCTCCACTATCACCAAAGCGGTCATCAAAGTTCTCAGAAAACTTTTTGCCACCCATGGTTTCCTGGATCTCCTGGTATCGGACAATGGGTCCCAGTGCATAGCCACACTATTCAGTGCACCAAAGAGGCATTTAGGAAGACTGTCACTAGGGGACTGGCAAGCAAAAGTTGATAGATTCCTAGCATGGGGAATGGCTGAACTCCTAATAATGAGGAAACTCAGGTTGGTCCTGTCATGCCTCTGTCAGCATCTGACTCAGAAGACAAAGAGGAATAGCTGTCAGAGAGCAATGTGGTGGAGTCAGGAGCTGCGGATGAAGATGGGGAAGAGCAGGGCCATGCTGGACCAAGTGGAGTGGAGGCAGACCCAGAGAGGAGGAGTTCGGAGGAGGAATGAGGATCACCTCCTCCTCCTCCTAGGCAATGGAGAAAAGAAAAAAGGGCCTTGCAAAAGGGATTACTCAGGAGAAAATGATAATAGGACTCAGCTGTGCAGATGACTTTAAAAGCAGGCATTTGGGAAAAGCTAACTGCTGGAGTCAAAAGCTGATTTCTTCATAGCTTATCTGTGAATTCGTGCCTCTGATATTCTTGACCAAGTTTGGAATACCTTAGCAGCTGAGAAATGTGTGTTGTCTCCTAAGAACTGTAAGTGACCTGGACTACAGCCAATTTAGTTTTAATCCTAACCAACAACAAAAAACAGAACTAACTTATAAATCCTCCCTGCCAGGTGCCCAACAACTGGAACAGGAGGACTTACCTGAGGGGTTGCCATTCTAGTATTGTCCGTCTCCAGAAATGGTTCTGTCAATTCCTTGTGCTCCACCCAAAACCTTCCAGGACATTCCATTGGGCCTGGGGCCCAAAAACACGCCCTCTCCATTCAACTCTGTTCCACCTACTGAACCGGGCAGGTCCAGTAGAGCAAGCAAAACGCCCACTTACCTATGTGACTATGTATGCAAATAGATGGACGATTCCAACTTAGAGGGGAGCTGTGTTGTGTTCTGACAGCTAGTTTCCACCAAGGTCCTCCACCTTTGCAGGAACTAGCACTTTTGAATTGATTGGTCACTGCTGCTGACAGCCCTGCATAAAAGCCAGGGCTGCCAGGCAGCCGGTGAGACGTTGTAGATACTTGCTGAATAAAGACCATTGCCTTGGATTGTCTCTCTGCCTGCATCATTTCCACCACTCAACACTAAGAACAGTTTTTAGATGTTTCCTCAGCATAGTGAGTTGTTCCCATGTAGGGTCTCATCAAGGAACTTCTCGTGATTGGGGAAAAAAAACCTTTAACTTAATCCCTTTAATTTTAAAATCAGAGCTGCTAAGAAACGAGTATGCCGGAAGCCACCCTTTTTAGCCTCCCAGATGCACAGAGCAATGAGCAAACTGTGTTCTTTTGGCACACCATTTAATGTATCCAGTTATTACTCCACATGGACTAGAGCGGTGCCTCAGTAAGTCCTGGCAGGAAATGATGCCATTTTGATTTATTGCACAGTGCTTGGAAATCAGTGCCCACAATACATCAGAGCAGTTCTGCCTGCACATATGAAGCTTTCCCTTTTGCCAGCTACTTGAGGGGGAAAGACTCAGTGTTCTATTGGTGCTCCATATGCCAAAGCTGGCAAACCATCTCAGTAGTTAATACGTAGCCTGAGACTATTCCTGCTAGCAGCTTTGAGCAGGAGAAAAAGGCAAAGAATTGCCTGTTCTTAATACAGGGCTACTACATTGCACAGCTCTGTACAAAGTCATTTGAGCCAAACCAAGAACAAAACAAGTGTAAAAAGATTAGCTTATTTTCTTGGTGGATGACTCTTAGCAAGTCACTGGGATCTTGCTAGGTATTTTATTATGGTGACATAAATAGGTAATTTGGCTTTGTGTCTGGATTCCTCCCACCCTCTTTATTTCATAGTATATAACTTGTATGCTGTGAGTCATTTTGAGTGCCTTTCATTGCCAGGGGACACGATGGCTAACCTATAAACGAAATGAAATGTAACACAAAATAGAATTTTGAAATGAAGCTCATATCCAAAGAAAGAAACTGTATAAATTGTTACGTTAGGGGAAACTGCGATTAAAGGGATGTCTGCATTTAGTAATTTAGTTAATTAATATTCTTGAGGTTATTATTGAGATGTGTAGATTAATATCAACAAAATGCAACTGCATTAAAAGAAATGTAGCAGCGAACCTGTGACAGCTGGTAAAAATAGTAAAATAGTAAAATTTACATAAATTAAGAAAAAAACCATGGTAATTCTAGCACTGAGAAGAAAACCTCTACTTTTCAAAAAGCTGCAAGAGCATTGGTGGTTTTTTAAAAAAAAATACTTGACAGATGTGTCTGCCTGATAGATTGTAGAAAGAACACTCTGCATCACCTTAGACTTTTTTTTGGCCTTGAGAAAGTAAGATAGTAGTCGGATATCATTTTGCTAGCATTCATCCCTCCATGAATGTGCGCCGAAAGCAAACTATCCAAATTCATTCCCAGTAGGATTTCTAGTTTTTTCTAAATCCATTCCATGATGATATGTGTGCATTACGACTGTGTGTTATCATTTATAGCGCTTCCCTAAGTTCAATTTAGAATTGCTCCTTTAAACTCTGGAGAGAGTGCAGAGAAGAACAACAAAGATGATTAGGGGACTGGATACTAAAACATATGAAGAATGGTTGCAGAAACTGGGTATGTCTAGTTTAACGAAAAGAAGGACTAGGGGAGACATGATAGCAATGTTCCAATATCTCAGGGGCTGCCACAAAGAAGAAGGAGTCAGGCTATTCTCCAAAGCACCAGAGGGCAGAACAAGAAGCAATGGGTGGAAACTAATCAAGGAGAGAAGCAACTTAGAACTAAGGAGAAATTTCCTGACAGTTAGAACAATTAATCAGTGGAACAACTTGTCTCCAGAAGTTGTGAATGCTCCAACATTTGTCTAAAGAGGTGTAGGTTTCCCTGCCTGGGCAAGGGGTTGGACTAGATGACCTCCAAGTTCCCTTCTAACTCTTATTCTATTCTAAAAACTTTAAAGTCTACACAACACATAAAATAGGAATCAGACTAGCAAATGTGGGTTTTGATGGTCCTTTTACATTACATACTTTTACATTACAAACTTGCCCAGAATTGCCTCAGTGAAATGTTTGAAGGGTCAATGACATTGCACTCATCCACATTGGAGCAAGTTTCTCTCAGTGTTGTTCCATCCTTTCCTGCTCAACATTTTACTTGCTTCTCTCCAGAAGACCAGAACCACCAATTCAAAAGTCTTGGGTATTTATATGAGATGTTTGCCTTCTCATTTCATTTATGCAAGATGAATAAACGGTAATTTACTTCAGCCTTTTAACCAATGATACTTTTCTCCATCTTGACCTTTGTTCTCTCTTTTTTTGTATGTGAAGTAAGGATGACTTTGAGAGGGCAGAAGCAAAGCAAGTCCTAGGAAGAAGCAAAGTGTATAAATTCTCAGGAAACTGGAATCGAGGAAGGCACACAAATGATAAGCACTTAAATTTTGTTTTTCCCTCTGTCCCCCCTTCCTGATCAAGCTGTGACTGGACAGCATAGAATCGGATCAGCCATCATTGCTGAATTGATCCAGGGAATGCACTTTGTATCTGTTTTGCCTCTTTATAATTATACTTCAGCAGAAGGCCATTTTACCAGTAGGCAAGGGTGACGGGCACTTCATATTTTTTTTGTTACTGACATAAGGTGGAATGGTAATTATTCAGCTAATAGATTGGGTTTGTCAAGGGCCCAATATGTGTGCACTAAAAGGGTATGAAAAAAATCTTTAACCTCCTTAGAAAAATAGTTTTGAAGCCTGTAGAGAAATCAAAACAGTATGTCAGTATAAGGATGATGCTGGAAAGATCCTGACTGAGGATAAGAAAGGACTGCATGGTCCAACATTCCTTTTTTTTGGCACCTTGTACAATTTTTTGCACCTTGTGGATTTCTAGGAAATCCACAGTGAACAGTATTTTTCAAACTGGTGACCAGCGTTAATTACCTTTTGTAGCGGAGACTCTCATGTGAAGAATTCCCTTTCTCTTTAATACCTCACCACTCAGCTACCATAGATGACTGTCAGGGGTGGGTTCCACTTACCTTTGCTACCGGTTCACGATAGCGTGTGTGATTATCCCGCCAAACCCAATTAACAGGAAAAAAAACCCAACACAAACGTAGCAAAACAAAAAGTCTTTATCAAAAGTTCACGGCACGGCAGGAAACAGGAGCGAGGCAGACACAGAAACTCTGACATGAAAGTCACAATTTGACCCCAGCAAAGAAACCCCACCCATTCTCTTCCTTATAAAGCTTTCCCATAATTACTGTTTGCTCAGGTGTAATAGTTCCTGACGTCTCTTGTCCCTGCGTCTCTCCCTAGCATCCGCTGGGGGGACTGTTTCTTCTTCATCCTCTAAGCTCTCGCTCCCAGTTGTAGAGGCTAATGGGTCCATGACATCATCGGCTACTTGCTCCATGCCGTTCCCAGCCAAGTCAGTTAACCCCTCTGTGTCTGAATCAGACTGTGGCTGAGGCATGACACATATCAGCTGGTCTTGCATTGATTTGAGGTATCAGCTGTGTTTGGATACCAATAACCTGCTGAAAGTTCACTTTATGGAACAAAGCCACTCTGAGCAGCAAACGATTCAGCACCCTGAAAATGCCTATAACTATATCACTGATATGTGGAGAGCAACATATAAAGCCTGCTTGCATACAGTAAAAAGTCCAGAGCAGAGAGACAGAGAGAGAGAGAGAGATAATTCAGAGGTGACTCAAGCAGATGCCTCTTCAATTCTCTGGAGTTTAAGAGAGAGGAGGAGGTGCAGTGTAGCAAAATCAGACTTGCAATATTCTGTTATTATAACTTAATCTGAATAAATGCAGCTTCAGCCTTCCCCGTGGAGTTTTGTTCCTGGTCTGGTCTACCTGGTGGGGCTTGGATGTTAATCACAGAATCCTTCTGAGCTGCTGGAGGGAGTAAAGGAGTGTAAGGGAGGTGCCCTCTTGTGGTCATATTGCTCCTGTGCTTCCTGGGGTGACCAGCCTTCCTGGGATATCTCAGAAGGTGACAGCGGGAGAACTCTGCTTGGCCTTGAGAGGGGCCCTCTCCAGGGTCCCATCTCCTCTCCCCATGTCAATCAGTGTCAACCAGAATAGAGCTGGAAGGGACCTGGGAGGTCTTCAAGTCCAACCCCATGCTCAAGCAGGAAGACCCGTATCATTTCAGATAGACGGCTGCCCAGTCTTTGGGCAGCCATTTGTCCTGGGTGCCATAAGAGCTCCTGCCTTGAGCAAGGGGTGGACTAGAAGACCTCCCAGGTCCCTTCCAGCCCTCGGGTTCTATATCCAAGAGCCTCTCACTGAAGCCGACATTCAAGTGTAGGCCGCCCACGGATTTCACTGCCCCTTGACCGGTTTCTCTGACTGACTTCGGGAGAATTTATTTATTTTGTTAAATTTATATACCACCCCTCTCCGTAGACTCATAGAATCAGAACGTTTCCTTATGTAAGAGTCTGGGCGATGGGACATCCTTCCTCCGACTCCTGGGAACTTTGCTCCTGCTGGTGCGGTTCCAACCCTTAACTGCAACCTTGTACAATCTTGAAGGAATGTTTCCAGTCTTCAACCTTTCGCCTTGACGTGATTCCTCCCAGGTATAATTTCCACCAGCTTTTCTAGCCTGGAATAAAGGACAGGGCCATCTGAATAAAATAAAACGTTGCCACAAAATTGCACTCCTGTAGCTTAAGGTATAATGTAATGATGTTTTCCATTCCCTGCCAACAGCTGCTTTCAGTTGGGGTTGGAGTTTGGGGAACCCCCGTGTGTCTGATACAAACTAATAAAATGCAGGTTGCCTTACTTCCTCCTTCCGTGTGTCCGTACACAATGAGCAAGAACCCCAAACCTTTCATACGACCATGGATGGGGCCCTCAGGGGATCCTGCTGCACCTTCACCTCAATCAGTGCATGCAGTGGTGGGAAAATGGAGCACAGGTGAGAATCTTCAAAAAAATGTCTCTGGCTGTGCAATTAAGAAAAATGTATCAAATAATAGCACCGAGCATAAAGAGGAGGACAATCGTCTCCAGTAAACGCTAGAAAACTATTGAAGTGGGACAGGGGTTGCCCGTCTCTTGTCTAAGACAACCTCACTTTAACAAGGAAGGATCAGACCGCCAGCAGCAGCAGCAGCTTCACCAGGAGATGGGAAGGCTCTGGGAGGTATCAGTTGGGTGAATGTTGGCTTCTTTTGAATGGGTATCAGTTGTATCAAGGCTTTGTGGCTTTGCTGGCACCAGTCAATGATTACCAAACAGCCCTGCCAGCACTGCCATCCAAGACGGCACCGAGAATGCCGATAGCCTCTGATACCACCAAGGTCATAATATTTATGACATAATCTTTCAATTTGAATGTTCAGATCTTTATTCTTTATTCTTATAGTTGTTATTGTGTTGTTATCAGATTAAATCTCAGCATGGCCGTCGCAGTATCTCTACCGAAACCTTTCTAAGAGAGTGGCTGGATGCTGTGCTCAGCTACCAAAGCTTCTGGTTGGAATTTTGATTCAAGGTTGATTTGATTGAATCTCTTCATTGTATCAGTTTTCCAAAGCTAATCAGATGCCTTTGACTGGATCTGACCATTCAGAAAAGATTTGCATGGGAAGCTCTTTGGTATGCCGATTTGGAAAACAGAATTGAATCAAATCTTATTTATTTCACAACATGATCTGACTAATTTCTGAATGAAGCAGCTGATTGGAAATATATCAGAACTGACAAACTTAAATCATTAAACAAATCCAATCTGTTCCTTCTCCTTCCAACTGTAGGACTCATTTGCTTAAGCAAAAAGCAGCCCTTTAGGAATTCAGAGACACTTAGACAAGGATCCAAACCTCAGTTCCTTTCCTATCCTCACCCAGAGACCCACAGGCTGAGCAGAGACCCCAAGGAGCACCTGGGTCAGACCTTTCCAAGTGAGAAATTCATGCCAGGCAGCTGGTTTCACTGTCAAGAGGATTAATAATGCTCTGCCTTATATGTAATGAAATTCCCTTTTACTGCAAGCTGTTGGTCAGTGCTAAGTAGGTATATTAAGAAGAACACATAGTCAAGATTAAAGGAAGTAATTGTCTCTTTCTACCTTGGTCAGGCTCCGTTTGAGTTACTCCGCCCAGCTCGGAGTGGGCACTACAGTGCGCAAAAGACATTGGCAGACTGAATTCCTAAGAGGCCTGTGAAGAAGGCGAAGGGGTCCAAAACCAAGTACAATATGGAATTGTTAAAAGAGGTGGGTGTACGTAGCCTGTGGAAGACAAGACGCAGAAGCACAATGAAGATTCTCTTCCATTCAGGCCCTGGCTGTCCCAAAGGTGCCTTTTTTTTCCAAAAGGCAACTGGACTTTCTTGGGTTTTTTTTTCTTTGAAAACAGTTCGCTTCTCATCCAAGAAGTGAAGAAACTGAATAATGGAACTGAAGGAGCTTCTTGGATGACAAGAAGCAAAATGTTTTCAAAGAAAAGAAAAAAAATTCCAGTTGCCTTTTGGGAAAGCACAAGCAACATAGAGCTTGCCTGGTGTCAGAAGGGCAAAGGTCACACAGGGCCTCTGTTGCCTGGATGTTTCTGGTCCTGCAATACTCTGTTGCAGGACCAGAAACCACCGGTTGGAACGATGGGAAAACAGGCCCTGCTTACACTTTAGGAGGAACCTCTTCCTCGTATCAGCTGCCAAACAGAGGAATAAATGGCCTCAGGAAGGGATGCACCTCATGGGAGGCTGTATTGCTTCAGCAGACTGTGCATGTAGGGCTTGGACCCAAGTAGTGTTTCCCATGACTTCAACAGGGAACGCAACAACCAGCAGTTAAACAGTTAAAATCACAAAGAGGAGGGAAATTGCTGCTCAGGTAGAAAATATGTGCCTATGTGTCTCCCTTCCTCCTTCCATTCTCTTAACTCCATCACATTAATTAAGCAAAGGTGTTTGGATCATGACCTAACAGGTATAAAAAGCTGTCCCCTTCCAATAAAAATGAAGGCACGGGGATGGTGGTGACATTCAAACTGGGTGAACAAAATGAAGACAAGTGAAAGTGGAGGAAAACGGATTCTTCAAGGCTATTTCCTGCACAGATCAAAGCAGCCGTAGGCTGGATCTGCATACTGATGTCCACAACGTCCATTGCTTTGGCCCTTTTAAGCTCCAGTCGTGAGGGAAGGGTATGACGGAGACCTCAGTAACCCAAGAGGGAGAATTCCCACCCAGATGGTTCTCTTTGGGATCTGGCCATTTCCAGCTCAGGCTGTTTTGATTCCATTCATCATTAAACGTGAAATAAGCACAGATGTTTTATTTTACAACATCCAAATATGAATCATTGGTGGGGGAAAAAGTTTTTTTTTTTTTTGCTATCACTTCTTTGCAAAGAGGTCCAAAACCAGAAGTTTATGACCAGAGAGCCCCCTAGAGTGTTGTTGTTAGTTGCGAAGTCGTGTCCAACCCATCGCGACCCCCATGGACAATGTTCCTCCAGGCCCTCCTGTCCTCCACCATCCTCTGGAGTCCACCCAAGCTC
>JANHFP010002258.1:111844-123540 GCA_032468135.1 Calamaria suluensis | reverse complement strand
ACATTTCTACCATGTCACTAGGCAGTGAACACTGGAATATTTTAAAGGAAGATTTACATCCAAAGCAATTACGTCTGAGAGGGTCAGAATACTGGATAACTCCCTATGTTTGTCCACCTGTTTACAAAAAGGTATTTTCCTTTAAAACTTTCAGTGTCCACAGACATGTGGCAAGTCGAGAAAATAACTCTACAATGGGCTTCAGATGCACTAGTAGCATAATAGCTAAAACTAAAAACATACTGTGCAATATACATAAATGAAAGACAATATGGAAATGTTACTCAGAACACACCAAAAACACCTTTCACCGCAACCAGAAATAATCGAAAGCACAGGTTTTAATTAAAGAAAACTCCACTGATGTGCAATTCTAAGCAGATGTGGTCAGGCTAGTTTTAAATTACAAAATTTACTTATTAGGAACTATTTTTTTCCCCAACTAAATAATAAAATTCTCATATAGCATTTCATTTTCCTGCCTGAACTTGACCAACTACATTTTTGGTTGGCCAATACCACCAAACACATGAACCAAACACATGCAAATATAGTAAAATTTACCACTGAAAATTAATAATAATTTTTACTGCTGAAATCACATCAGTCATCTCAGAAAGAACAGCTTTAATTATGCTGCAAAATTAAATCCTGTTGCTTCAGAACAGATCAGAAGAGTACTTTACCTCTGCTGGGAATTTTGCTCCATCTATGGCATGTTCAGAACCAATGGCATCATTGGACCCCCAGTGGAAGTGGATTTGTCGCAGCCTATAATTTCCAGTGAGTGGACCCCCACTTAGTACTGTAAAAAATACAGATAATTCTTATTGTTAAACAGAGAGTGGGAAACCTTTAATGCTTAAGCATATTTTCAGACTACTTGAAGGCCAACACTAAATTGATGTAAAAAACACTGATTGGCTCTCTCTATGTTAAATAAGTGTTGGAGGTTCCAGCTTAGCACCAGAGGGCTAGCAGCTCCCCTGCATGCTTTTTTTCTGGTTGTAAATAACTGTCCTGAAAACTGCTATTCACACTACAAAGGAAAAAGAAGGCAAGCAAAAAAAAGACTCTTGTGACTACGAAGGGAAATGTTCCCATGAAATGAGAGCAACATAAAAACAACAATGCCAAAGATGAGAGAAAGCAGTGTTTGAGAAAGGAATTTAGCCCACTTTGAATAGGGCATTTAGGAAGCTATCCAACTTTCTTCACCCAATCAGATAAAATCATATTCAAGAAAGATGTGGACAGCTCATTTGGGTGCAAACATATTTAGAAAATTACAACTAACTGAAAATCTCTCAAGCGATAAGGTAAAATAATCTTCTCTGGAGAATAGCTGCCTTATCATTTAGATACAACTAGTTATAGAGCATTAAATCAGGCCTGGATTTGCTAGAAAACAAACCTGATTTATTCTCAGTGTCATCAAATTCCACACTGGTGGAGTGTCCATTATTGAGTATGACTTTTGCAGAGGAAGGATCATATCTGGGGCTGAGAGGAAGCAGGGCGGGGTCGTATTTAGTCTCTTCAGTGTGAATGTCAATGGGAGATTGCCGGTCTCCATCAGCAAGGGGGAAAATTTCCTTCCAGTGAGTAGGTCCTAGAATGCATTACGGTAAAAACATTGTTTACAGAATATCATTTGGTACAGTCAGACAAACAAAGAAATTGTCGTATAAGAAAATGCACAAGAACCTACCTGGATTTTCTTATTTTTCTTTTTTTTAAAAAAAATAAAATAATTAAAAATGGTTGGATTTAAAGGGATGGCATGTATACCACCCCATCATTTTGGAGGGCTGAAAGACAGCCCTCTACTAAAAATATCTTAATTCTAATGAATTGAATACCCAAGGATGCAGTTTAGAACACTAGAGTTGTTCATTTTCTGCCTACTTCCAGGCATTCTGGTCATTAGGAATGCAGCAAACACCTGAAATTAACACACATGCAATAGATTCAGAGAACATTTATCCATCAGATGATTTAATCTGTCATTCACACAATGATAATGCTTTACTTTGGCTCAGTATCATAGAAACCGCTTTATTCAGAGACAGAGATTAAGAATGGTTTATCAAAGTTTCAGATAAACTTGAAGGAGATGTTCTGCCTAGTTAGGAAGCCCACATATTGATCTCCAACCTGGATATTTACTTTTAAAAGAGAATACTTCATCAGAATTATGAACATACTTCTTAAACCAGGAGTTAAATTTTAGAAGTTCCAAACTTCACAAATACCAATCTAGGGCAGAACAGAAAATAAAACCAAAATACTCAGCAAATTTACTGCATATAGTATACTTGATATCCTAGTTTAATTGGCCCACCTTTCTTCAAAAGAAATGAAAATTATAAGGTAGTAAAATGTTAGGCATTTTGATGTTATGATAAACAAAAAAGCATTATAAAACAGTAGTTGTACAAGCCTTGGGAAAAGAGAGAGATATCTGTTAGTTACATAACAGAGGCAAATTATTGGTCAGCTTTTGATCCCAAAAATATTTTGAGTAACTGGCATTTAGATCAGGCTTTACACACTAGCCATAATATGAAATGTTACTTAAAAATATACCAAGTGAGTGGTAGCCTTGCTTACTCTGCAGTAGCCCCCCAGGCTGTTTGGTATCAATGGAAATTCTAGGAAGTATAATCTCAACACAAATGAAGAACAATAGGTTGTGGAATAGTGGTAGTTAGCTACTCTTTTTCAATCAGTGAAGAATTCTGCATTGGGAAAGGAATAACAGAAAATGCTTCTGTTATTTCGGTCGTCAGAAATGCTTCCAGCCAAACTTGGAATTTGGTGAAATTTTACCACATTACAGTTTGTTTGTTAGCTGATAAGTCATTTGTAACCTATTTTACATGTACTGTGACCTGCATCTACATAATTACCTCTGTACACGTACACGTACACACACACACACTTTTCTCCTCTGCCTTATTCTGATTTTAATGCAAGACCAATAAGTCCTTGGTTTAAGTTTAGATCTCCTTCAACAGGAATGCAAAATGAACTTGCCATCCTTACAGGCGGTGCCAAAAATTTCTCTTTTTTTCATTATTAAAAAATAAAATGACTGATTCAGGGAAGGATTTCAGCATTTAAAAATCCTAACAACCCCCCCCTCCAAAAAAAAAAAAAAGAGTCTGGTCCTGTCTACTTTGGAGTTAAATTCTTGAAATTCTGTACACAGTGTAATCCAATTCTCAAACCAAGAAAAAAAAAGTACACTCATCCTACATATTTTCTCCATTCACTTGTAACATTTTCTGAAAAGTCTGAAAATCAGTTTTTAATTAATCTACTATCAAGTGTTCAAAGCAAGATTTCTATCTAAGCACAAGATTCCTTCATAGAATTTTAATCACAAGGGATTCTGTTTGATTTGTGAAATATTGATAGGGAAAAAATGATGAAATCCTCAAACCTATTACTGGTCAGAATCTATTAGCAATATCATCCAAAAATTGTTCAAAATTCTTCATCAAGATTTTAGTAAGATAGATGAGATGGAAAGATTATTGTCTTGCCTAAAGCCCTTTGATCTAATAAAATAATATCTCAACCTTCTGTGCTTCTAATTCTGGAGAAAAAAAAGACATCATCATGTTCGTTATCAGCTCTTGCCACACCATCTGTTTTACGTCAACCATATTTCTGTCCCACCAAGATTACCTATTTCATATCATATATGCAATGTCAAACTGTACTTCTAAAATGAGTCAGCTATATCATTTTTCATTCCTGAAAGCTCATTTACATAATTTAATATTTATCATTCAGTATCAAAAAAGATAAACAAAAGCTTAATGTGCTGATTGCTTAAGTAATGTTATGCTTGCACAGATATATGAAATAAGGAAAAGGCAACCAAATACTTTAAGTTTACTAAATCTTAAATGTTGATTTAAAGGGCAATCCTATGCAGATTTTATTCAAGAGGAATTTCCATTGGGTTTACTAAAAGTGATAATAGGAATGACTTACCACAAACTTTTTAATTCAATGAAAGCCTGAAGTTATTACTGTAACCCATTAGTCTGGGTAATTACAATGAGACTGTAATAATAATTTATTCATCATAATAAATGTGAATGGAAAAATGTATACAAGTGATTATTTGTATAGACTAATAATATAAATCTTCCTTCCAATAAATAGCCACATCCTAAGTAATACAAAACATCTAAGTACAGGAAATTAATGTGGAACTTCCAAAAATGATCACAACAACACAACTGGAGTCACTGAGGATAAAAAGACTAAGTTTTACAAAACTTTGATGTTGTTAGGTTCTCAAACCTAGGAACTACACCATATTAAAAGAGGAGCCCCCACTGATAGTGGAAACAAATTAAGACTGACATGTTAACTGTTGGATAATGTTGATATGCATAAACTATTTAGTCCGCCAAAGCAGTATCTCTTAGATGTAACACCTATTCTAATAATATTTTGAAGTTCTTCCATATGAAGCAGGACACAAAGTTCTGGATCTTTATTAATCTTTAATGCTTTGCTTCCTAAACAGACGTCATCCAGCCAGCTGTATCATCGAGATTAGACAACAGCATCCCAAACTTTCATTATCTGTATTACCATGGTGTGTACACATCCAGTAAGACATAGTACATTTTAAAAAGTCTTCCTAAATTCATTCTTAAATCCTGTCTATCACAGGCAGCAAAAGAGTACACAAAATCAGAGTTGTTCTAAACTCATCAACAAAACACTTGGAAACTTAGAACCCCAATTATATATTTGGATTGGAAAAATCAAAGGGGTCTTTACAGAAGGAGCATTTGTGAATATTAATATCAGAATATTTAATAAATGTTTCAATAATATTTCATTTATTCCTTCCATATTGTTCAAAATCACTTTCAGGTTCAATAGCTCCAACTGCATCATGTATTCATTTGTTGTGCTAGTAACATGAAAGGTAAAGGTTTCCCTCGCATATATGTGCTAGTCGTTTCCGACTCTAGGCGGTGGGGCTCATCTCCGTTTCAAAGCCAAAGAGCCAGCGCTGTCTGAAGACCTCTAGAAGTAACTAAAAAGCAGTAATGACGATAATATGCATTTTTCTTTTGAAATCCAACAGAAACAGAATTCATGTGTGACATTTAAGAACTGGACCTGAACCCAACCTGTACTGCAATGAAATTTTAAGTATCTCTGTGAGTTTAATATTTTCCCTGATATTCATTTTAATGTAATATAGAAACATAGAATATGCAAATCACGAACCTTGAGATTTAATCCAAAGATCATTAATACAACTCTCTACTGAAGAATAATATTTATTGTGATTCTTAACATTACATATAGCAAAAAAGAATCAAAATATGGCAGAACAATAAACTGCCTTATCTCACTTAGCATATCTTAAATGCTCCAAAACACTTATGTAGACAATATGATGCTATTTCTTTGTCTTATTAGGAACAACAGAGTATGGGCAATTTTAAAAAAATCAAGATTTTTGGTCTTTCTTTAATATTGGAGCAATTTAAGGTAACTTCTGATTTATTCTCTCCACAGATCCCTGGAGATCACTGGTGATCTTTTTTTTCCTCCAAAATTATGGCTAAATAGAAAAGGATTAGATAATTGAGTATGAAAAATAATTTGTTGTGCAATATCCTGCTAAAACATATCTTTGCATTTTGTTCTAACCTTGCAGCTTCAGATTTATGATCAAGAAATTTCATTTAATCTCTCAAGATATCCAGATTCAGGCGAAATGTACTCTCACAAAAAGTACCTATGCCTCTATAAAACTTTTAGAAATTTGGTTTCCAAAGGAATATAACAGAGGGAGGGAGAGAGAGAAAAAGAGAGCGGGAGAGAGGGAAAGAGAAAGAAAGAAAGAAAGAAAGAAAGAAAGAAAGAAAGAAAGAAAGAAAGATAGATGTTCTTTTCTCGGTTGTAATAAATTCCATGGGTTCTTTTTGGGAAGTAAACCCCGTCCGCTTGGAAAACAGGCGTGCTCCCAAGGAAACACGCGAAATGTAAGAGAGAGAGGTCGCACGTCGAGTGGCAGTGGCTCAAAGGCGCGGCGGCCTAGGAAGGAAGCCCTTCCACCTTCTCCCATCCCAACAGAAGGGAAGAGGTGGGCATGTGAGGAGGATGATGGTGGTGGTGGTCTCCAGCGGGAGCGGAGGCTCTCCTGGCCCTCGGGCACAGCCTCCCCACAGCCCACCCCTTGGACCTAATTCCCCCAGAGAGCCACCAGCTCTCCTCCTCACCGTTTTCTTCCTCGTATCCCCAATGCATCATGACTTTAGTCTGCTTAACGGGACGGAGGCGACGGAAACGTTGCAGAGGCGAATACCCGTCTCGGTGTCAAAAGGGGTGCAGACCGCCGGCGGCAGCAGGAGGAGGAGGAGGAGGATTTTCCCCGGGGTGAGAAGCTCGTGCCCAGCAGAGCCCCGCGACGCCCTTTTATATTCCTCCCGCCAGCCGTCGCTGCGCCGCCGCCTTTGGCCTCCAGGTGGGCCAGTCAGCGAGCAGCCCCCATTCGGGCAACGTCACTTGGGAAGGAGTTGCGCGGCTCGGGAAAGCAAGGCACCCCAGGCTGCACGGCTTACGCGGGCGCTGCATTCGGGACCCCAGTTCTTCAGACGCGCTCTTTTCCAAAAGCGAGGATGGGGGGGGGATTCCTTTAGATAGCCTTTATTATTGATTTTTTTTGATTTATTTAGCAAACTTAGATACCGCCCATCTCGCTCACCGAGCGACTGGGCTTTTGCATCGCAGCATCTAAAACAACTGCGTGTTAAGGAAAAAGTGCGATGCAACCTTCCGGATCGGATGGGGTTGTGCCCTGATTTCTGGAGACAGGAGCTCCCAGGGACCTGAAAGAAAAATAGAAGTCATTGAAGGATTGTTTTCTTCGCTGCAAGATCCCAAGAAATCAATGCAGGTAGTACTCTACTTACCACAGTTTGTTTAGTGATTGTTTGAAGTTAAACTGGCACTGAAAAAAGTGACTTATGACCAATTTTTCACACTTATGACCCTTGCCTCATCCTCATGGTCAGGTGATTTACCATTAGATGCTTGAAAACTAGTTCATATTTTTGATGGTTATGAGTGTCCTGGCCTGCGACATTCTGACAAGCAAAATCAATGGGGAAGCAGGATTCACTTAACAATCATGTTTAATAAAAATAATTTAACAACTGCAGTGATTCAGCTAACAAATGTGGCAAAAAAAGTCATAAAATGGAGCAAAATTCACTTTAAAAGTTTCTCACTTAGAAACCTAAATTCTGGGCTCAATTGTCATCATACGTCAAGGAATACCTATAGTTGCAGACCTGTTTTCCCCATATTGGGCTTGTCCATCTTTTATTAAGACTAGAATAGACTACAACTCCCATCACCTTGGCCAACTAGGAATAACAGAGTTTAAAGGCTGCTGTTGGGCAGAATTTTCTCCTCTTTCCTAACAAATGTCACTGAATTGACTACATCTCATCTCTAAGAACTCGCAACCTCACAACCAATGAATAATTATATCAGTATCCCATGACTGGCTTTATAGAAATCAACACAGGCAGGGATTCCATGTTAAGTAGTACACACAGTTTGGTCAAGATGAGATAAACCATGATGTTTCAACTCTCCTTCCACCAACTTTTCTTCACCCTACTTGCGCCAGCTGTCAGTTCTAGCTAGGAACAAATTATAAACCTTATTTTAAAAGGACTTTTATAGCAGATTTATTTTTGCCAGAGTTTATGGTATAAACTTGCCGTTGAGATCTTTTTTTCTACTTCCAAAAATCTGTTTTTACACAAAGGTTGGATGGTGACAATATTTATTTGATCTCCTTTGCAATAAGTGCATCATTACCCCTACTGATCCTTCTGTTTAGAAAATGAAAACATTGTTTAGATTATACATCTGATGTAGCTTGTGGACAATGTTTGCAGCTAGTTTGTTAGGTTATGTAATATCCATATGCACATATAATATACTGCACAACATTGCAGATAGTTTTAGATTTGCCCTCCTGGATTAAGAAAGGTATATTATGCATACGTTATGCATATGTATATTATTATACATATATATTATGCATACATATATTATACGTATATATTATGCATACATATATTATATTATTATATATTGTTCTACAGTCTACATGAAGGTTTGGCAGCAATTCTATTTGGAAATATGGTTATGTATGAACTGCAATCATTTTCCAGGTTGAATTAGATTTACAAAGATCATCCAGTTGACTTTAAACTTATATTCTAAATGGACTTTTCCTCCTGCAATCTATCTAGTTCAGGCAAAACTGTTATGCAGCAGGTGCTGAGTAGCTCTGAGTAGCTCAGAGTAGATCAATTGTGTATGCATGAAAAGGACACAGTCAACCAGAGGTTTATTGATGGCTGTTGCTTTATCTCCTCCACAGTTCCAAGACGGCTAGAGAGATACGATTGTTAAGAATACAGATAGAAAAGCGTAAAAGGGACACATGAGAATGATAAGATAATGTGCAAAATATTGGCCGGAGAGATAAGACT
Source organism: Calamaria suluensis (assembly GCA_032468135.1). Lineage (NCBI taxonomy): Eukaryota > Metazoa > Chordata > Lepidosauria > Squamata > Calamariidae > Calamaria > Calamaria suluensis. The sequence goes on along the minus strand of JANHFP010002258.1, from coordinate 114,973 downwards.
GATTAGTCCATTCCCTTTCGTTTTAATATTCCAACTGGTGCTACAACAGGAAACCAGGGTTGACCAAACAATCTTGAAATACCAGAATTGCTTATTTTAGTGTTAAATTTTAATGCAGTTTCTTTGATTTTGGCATTACTCATTATTTTTTCTTTGTGCTACTGTTATCATACCATAGCTCAACATGTCTCTAAAACCCTCGCTTAGTATGTGTAGTGTATGAATCTCATCAGTACAGGATAGTCCTTGACTTATGATCATAAGTGAGCCCAACATTTCTGTTGTTCAGTGAGACATTTGTTAAGTTAGTTTTGCCCTGTTTTACGACTTTCAGTTGTTAAGTGAATCACTGCAGTTGATAAGTTAGTAACCTGGTTGTTAAGTGAATCTGAGTTGTCCCCTGACTTTGCTTGACAGAAGGTCGCAAAAGGAGATCACATGACTTTGGGACACAGCAACGGTCATAAATATGAACCAGTTGCCAAGAATCTGAATTTTGATCACAGGATCATGGGGATGCTGCAAAGGTCGTAACTCTGAAAATGGTCTTAGATCACTTTTTTCAGTGCTGTTGTAACTTTGAACAGTCACTAAATGACTGTTGTAAATTGAGGACTAACTGCATTGTGCAACACTGTCTTAAAATAAAACACCTAAAATGCCCTGGCCTTCTTGTATTTCTCAATTTTAAAATCAGGAGGAGTTTGATAACACCCTTTCAGATTAACAAATTGTCTGAGAAGTCATAAGCTTTTATGAGCCATAGGTCACTTCATCAGATGCAGTGTTGTGACTAGACTGCTGTGGTGTAGGATTTAAATTGGAATAAGGGGAGGAGGGGGAGGCAGAAGGTAGAGTGGTTATGCAGGCACATATTACACATAAAACAAATTATAAGTACCTGATTAATTGTAACATGTTAAAAACACATTATGTATGTTGAGAATTCTTTTTTGCTTGTTTGTGTAGGAAAACCCAACTTCGCTTTATGTCAAAAGCTTTGTCATATGTAACTATGTTTAACCAATTGTCTTATTGACAGCTTGCAGTCTGTTGAGTGAATTACTAAATCCTTAAAGGCTAGGAATGCATTTCTTTTGTACCATAAATCGCTTTATGCAATCCAAGGGCCACTAATGGATTCTGTTCTCTTGGGAGGTTAATAAAAAGAAAAGAAAAAAACCCTGGGAGATCCTAATGCTTCACTCCCAGAGGGACCTTCCCACATGAAGCCCTTCATGATGCTAAAATCAGGAGAGGGGAGAGCAGTTCTGGCTGTAGTGATTTGTCCTAGGCTCCTGATTAACTGCCAGGTGATATCTTATGTCTTTGATCTTGTACTTCTATTCTGTTACCAGTGAGAGTTGCAGGAGAAATACATCTGGAAGCTGTGATAAGGAATGAGAGCATGTCTCTACTTTGCAAAGTTTTGATGTATTTAAACGTGCCTTTCCTTGCCTGCAGTCTAAATTTACATTCAGTTCTTTTATCAGCTGATTCCACAGCACATCGTGACTCAGACTATTATAACTTAAGTTGGGTTTTCATTTATGGCAGAATGCATTGGAATATCAGTGCTCTCCCCACTTATAAGGCAGCAGTGGGGAAAGCTGAATGTCTTACTGCTCTATTTGTGGATGATAGCTGGTCTCTACATGCAAAACATGGATGGGCAATAAGAAAGTTGGTCTGAGTCCCAAGCCTCAAGAATGGTAACTTATGTATGCATTGCCATCTTCAGTTTGTTATTAATATTGCAATCAGTGCTATCAAGTTTGGGTAAGAAAACAAGAAAACAACCAAGCTCACAGAGCACCAAGAACCCCTCATTTCAACCCTGTGCTACAAATATTCTCCTTTATTGACCTTGCAATGTGAACACAGATTTTAAATGCATCTTATTCAAAACAACTACCATAGTGAGTTTACCAAATATTACTGCTTATAGTCCTTATTCAGTCTGCTATGTCTTTTAACAAGAACTCTATATTAAAGTACCGTGGCTGATATTCATGCAAGATATAATTTTAATTGCAATGCTGTATCATCATCAAAATGTTAGTAATAATGTGGCCTTTGCAGGAAGGTTTTATCTATGTACCTCAATACTAGAGTATGGTAAAGGTTTCCCTCGCACGTATGTGCTAGTTGTTTCCGACTCTAGGGGACGGTGCTCATTTCCGTTTCAAAGCCGAAGAACCAGCGCTGTCCGAAGACGTCTCAATGGTCATTTGGCTGGCATGACTAAATGGCAGAGGCGTATGGAACTCTGTTACCTTCCCACCAAAGGTGATCCCTGTTTTTTCTGCTTGCATTTTTTACATGCTTTCGGAACTGCTAGGTTGGCAAAAGCTGGGACAAGTAACAGGAGCTCACCCCATTATGTGGCACAAGGATTCAAACCAATGAACTGCTGACCTTCCGATTGACAAGCTCAGTTGTCTTACCCACTGAGCAACCGCATCCCAGAGTATGGTAGTCACAAATAAAGTTGGTGAGGTATTCTGCAATAATTAACCATATGCCCACAGAGAACTCACAGGACGGTCATAAGGTTGATAATCTTACACACAAAAACACATACACAGACAGATTTAATGTGAAAGTTAGTGATGAGCACAAGAGATTGCTGGTTAAGAATATTGTACATTTTCTGTGAAAGTTGCAATAGTTGAAGAAAGTCTGGAAGCTCCTCATATCCCTTTAAAGGACCGGTATTGCAGAGACTCATGATGATTACAGCAGATGAAAACAGTTTCCTGGCTTAGGAGGAAGGCATGCCCAATAGGTGGTGGTAACTCAAGAGTCAGAGGAGACAAAATGGCCCACCAGGCCCATCCAGCGACAGTGTACTGCTTGGCCACACATTTCAACTCAATTCAATTTATCATCTTCAATTTGTATATCAGCCCCATCTCTCATACATGACTCGGTGCTTAGTTACCTAGTCAGCACTAGGGACTGGAGATGTTGCCAATTAGATGACAATTCAGCAGTGATGTGGTGGAAGCAGAGCTGGTGTTAACTTTCTGCCAGTTTTTATTTTATTTATTTTTATTTTATTTATTTTGTCATTTACATATTAGGTAATATATATAAGTATAAGCATGAATTGGATATAAAAATGAA
>JANHFP010002258.1:100418-111744 GCA_032468135.1 Calamaria suluensis | reverse complement strand
AAGTAGGTAATAGATAATATATTTGTAATAAAAAAGTAGATCACAACAAGAAGCAGTTGATGGAAGAAGTCTTGTTCTGAAAAGGCACTATTCAATAATTCATTCAATAATGAATATACCAGAAATGATATATTTCCAATTAGTGAAATAGGTGTTATTTAAATCATTAACCTGAGTGTTTGACTAATTATTACAAACATTTTAAAATGTTTACTTACTTTAGGTCATGGGCAAGAATAAGGCAAAAGGATTGAAACAGGCCAATGTATTCCGTATCGCCAATAAAAAAATATTAAAGGCTAAAAGTAAAACAAAACCAGTGGCAACCAATCTTAAAAAGGTATGTACTAGATGATTCTGATACTTTTTTAAAAATTTGCACTGTACATATCAAATTGTAGAATAAAAAAAAACATACAACTTTGGTTAACTATACAAGCTTTGTTTCCAGGTCTATATCTATGTAAAGTCATGTTCCTTGATGGAATGTTTTTAGGAATTACGACAGTTGAAATCCCATGCATCAAGACCACCAGCTGTGGGAATGCTCCAAAAGTGAATAAAATACATTCTCCATGCTTTCTCTAGAGTGGAACTTGATGATTGATAAGGTTGCTATAATGTTGAACCCGATAGTAGTTGGGAAAAACACATTTTTGTGTTGGGGTTTCTTAGTCAAACTAATTGATGAGCACTGGCAAGTTATATTCAAAAATATGCTATATTTATTTACGTAGTTTATAAGGCCATCCAACTCAACCAACGTTTGAAAAATTGTGTTGTTTTTTTGTCACAATTGTTAAACAATACTACACAGTTGGAGAACACGAAGAACCTGCAGAATAAACAGCCTAAATTATCAATAAGTGTAGCACCACAGAAAATGAAGTATTATAGCAGCTTGACAATTTTAGTTTAGAAAAAATGCAAGGGAAACATGATAGAAATATTTGAGACCTTGGATAGAAGGTGGCACTTTGCATCTCCAAATATCAGAATAGGGGATTAACTTAAGGTTGTTCACTGGTGGGAATTACAAAATAGGTAGAAATCATCTCACATATTTTAATAATGGTATTAACAGAATATAGTTATGAATGACTTATGTCAGCCATAGCTCATGAAGACAGCTATTTGCAAGATACAGTATATTTCTCAATACCAGTCCTAGCAAGAATGTGTTAATAAACATGGTCTGCTTTGCTTAGCAACTATTGAAATAGAATGTTCAACTAAATAGTGTGAGCATTTTGAATGGCTCTTAACAGGATTCATTTTTAAATCAACATCAGGACAGGATCTTGGCAGCTACATTTATCATGAAGGTGGAGCTGAAAGACATTGGTGGCTGGACAAAGGTTTTAGACGAGTTTAGGCTTTTTTTGTTCCTTAACTGTAGTCTGCATACTTTTAAGACTTACCTGTTTCCAACTTCGTAATGGTAGAAAATAATACCTTAGATTTTAGCAGTTGAGAGGCTTTGACTAGAGAAAGGACATTGGGAATATACATAGGTTTGGTATATGCCATTATAAATTCTTATTATGAAAGATTTATAATTGTGCTAAAATCTCTACACATTTAAGATTTCATTTTATTAAATATACTGAACTCAGGATTATGACCAGCAAGTACAATCCCATTTTCCCTCTATTCTTTTAAACCTTTTGTAAATGATCATTTTCCTCAGGTTGCTTCTTTTTTGTATTGGCAATTAATACAAGTTTAATTGGTCAATTAAACAGTCTTTCCTAAAAATCAGTCAGTTCCTAAAACATCGTTTCCCTGCAACTGATATTCAGAGTCCCAGTTCCAGGTAATCAGTTGTGGGTTGCTCCCGTTTCGGACCTGTTCGCGCGATCCGGTAGCGCTGACCAAATGACATCACAGAATTGGTTCCCTCCAGCCTGCCCCAGCGCATTTACCTCCCTCCCCTTTTTTGCCAGCTTACTGCCGCACCTCTCTTCTAAATACTGGTGCACATGCACAGTGCACATTTGCCATGTGTGCTGCCATGCATGCCCTAATGCACATGTGCAGAGCACACGTTTGTCATGTATGCTATACTGTGCATGTGTGCTGTGGACATTTACACTTATGCAAAATGTCCATGCAAATTGCCTGAGAAGAGAACCTGTAGTAAAGGCAAGTAGTACCTACCCCTGCCAGTAATGTTTAGAGGAGCAATTGTGGAATCGGTTTATCAGAAGTTGATATTTGCATGCAAGGTGGGAATGCATATTTTGGATTTCAGTGTTCACATAGTAGGATGTGTAGCAAAAGTATTATGGATTTATTAATTTCTTTGGCTACTTAGGACTCTGTTTTAAATATCTAATATTTAACTGTTTCTACTAAAATAAACAACTATAAATGTGGGAATGCTTGATGATTTGCTTCTTTCTGTCCTAAACCGTTGCAATGATTTATTGTAAGTTAATTAAGATTAAACAGATTCATTAGCTGAACTTTTATGCTCCAGTTTCATCTTGATATAAAAAAGGCCAAATTGTTTTTCTTTTTTCTCAAAAGATAAATATAGTGAATGATGAAAAAGTTCACAAGATAGATAAGGTATTTACAGAAATACAGAAAAATGTTAAACAGTTGTCCAAAACTGTTCCATCAGATTCTTCAAAGAAACTTCAGGTAAGAGTTTGTTCATATGGAAAACAATTATGATCCATGTATCTCTTTTTGGGGGCATGGGGATGATTTAACTAAAGGTTGGTTGCTTAAACACATGACTTGCTGATAAAAATAGTCAACACAGCAAAAGTGGCAGAAAGGAGTGATATTTTTTGCCTTCATTCCCCCCTCCCTCCAAGTAAAATGTTTTTACAAACCAAATATATTATCTTGGAGAGATTCTGTCAATCTTCACACGCTTCCTGATCCTATGTCTGAGAGTCAAGTGGATATGCATCAATTTGTATAGTATTTTTTCGATCTAGAAATTGGAAATTTGACCGAACATATTGTTCCTGGGACATTGAGGTCTTGATATATTACATCTTGTCTCTATGGTTTTGTCCACATCCTTTCTAAAATGTGCATGTTGCACATCAGAGCAGGTCATTTCAATTATTATTTAGGCAGGGGAAATAAAGCATTCTGAAATATTCTCTAACCTTTAGGTTGACAAATTTTCCCAACTGTAAAGATTGTCTGGTGTTTTTCTTACAATATTCAGTGTCTATTTTGCTGTAGCAACATTTTAAAATGTATTTCTGTAAACTGTAATGTCTTCCCACCCAACTCCCATCAATTGGTAATGAAGGCAGATATTAAAAAAAGAAAGAAAAACCCTACTGCATGCATTTCTGCAGCTTGAGCAGAACCATGAGTTGCTTCTTCTGAAATATCTTAAGTAAATGTTTAGATGACTATATCTCTAGGAAAAGCCCATTTTAGCGGATGAAATTTTTGGTACTCGGAACATTTCAAGGTGCATGTGTTTCCCTTCTTCAGATTCCAAAGTCTCAGGAAGACAAACCGGCTAATGTGGATGCTGCTGCCAACTTACTTTCTCAGTTGTAGCACAAAACAATACACCGATGTAAGAACTACATCTTTTGGTATGTCACAAGGAAACCTTTGTATATTTTTTTATTTTAAAAAAATCTTGTTAATATACAAGTATTGGTGTTCTTTAATATGAACTACAAATAGTGCTTTCCTTAATCTAGGAATGTGAGAAATAAAATAAAAAATACATTTAAAGTGCTAATAAAAAGGCACTCCACAGAATGTTTTTTGGGTTCACCCGAGGGACCTGGGAGAGAAATAACCAAGAAACCGTCCTTTACTTTACAAATGGCAGTGGAAGTTTGAAATATATAGCCAAAACTTCATAATGATTATAGGGAGTTCCTAAGAGACCAGGTTTACTAGCTCTAGTGGGAAGCAGAGAAGTAGAATTAAGAATTCTGCTTCCTAAAAAAAATAATAAATGAAAACAAAATAGGCATATAAGTAACTGTACAGTTCTTTTGAGTATAAACTCTGCATTTCATTACATTTAGAAACTGTTCACAATAACAGTTTTTAAAAAAAGTATGCCCAGCATTGGTCAGTCATGGAGTTTTGCATTCATTATTTTAAATACTCGGATTATAAAACTGCATCTACTGTATTACATAGTTAAGAGGTAGATAAGGAAATCTGGTTGCATCAAATCAGTAGTTCAAGATCTGAACATCGAAGAGATCACAGACTCCTTCATTATCATCCAGGTTGAAGCTGTAGTCATCTCCAGGTGTTGGAGACAGCCGTAGCAGAGGAAAAACTGTAAAACAGTATCTTAAGTTACATTTGGTTAATATTCAGGCACAGTAAGCACCATTATATTGCTTCACTGATAAGTGAGTGCAAGTGGAGTATTCCCCTTCTCTTTTCAGGTCCCAGCACCACTAATACTACATAGTTCCATTATCTAGTCGCAGGTTTTAAAACATGAATCTTACTCCTACTCTAGAATTTGGAAGATCTTATGCTACTAGCTCCTGGAATACTTATGCATTCTATCAAGCTAATGTAACAAGTAATGAAGCAGTTCACTTGACAGACGTTTAACACATATAGACACCAAAATTCAGAGAATTTGCCTTATTTATAAATGGTGAGAAATGACTCAGAAACCAAACAAATTAAATACAATATGACATTCTGGATGCAGAATGCAGATGTAATCAACGCTAAACAATAATGGGAATGTTAATGGTGGAAAAAACATTAAATTAATATGTAAGATTATACTTAAAGAAAAGCTAGTGGAAGATGTTTATCTCTGGTGTATTATTCTACTATCAAATGCCTTTTTCCTTACTTCCTTTCTGTATATCTTTTCCTTTTCTTAAAAATACTCAGTAATATATATTTTTTAAAAATCATAGTTCACATATTTCCTGTGATTAATAAAAAATACTGCTATTGTTTCAATTCTAGTTTTCAAATTTTAAATTCAGACAAAACAAATGATTCTTCACAGTAAATAAATACCTTTACAATGCAATGTACTTGATCTAATGAAATAGATATGCTAAATTGTTAAGCCGGTATTACCTATAGGCAGAATTTAAGGAAGAAGTACAAACTAAAGGATGAGGCTGAACTTTCGCGAGACCTCCAAAGGTTTATTTCTATGCAACAGGGATTTTTAGATATTTCATATTAACTTCCAACCAAAAGCTTCATAATACAAAGCATTAAGGAATTCTTAGCATTCTATCTTTTCATAGGTTTTTACCTGTTATTTTAAATTGTGTTTTTTATGCATAACCTTTGAAGTAATAGTAAGATTTGGATATCTTTATAGTAAAAATGGTTTTCCTTTGTCTTTTTTTAAACTCCAGATACAGAATGGAATGCATACTTTCAACACTGAAATTCTACTTGCCTAAGTGTATATAATGTTGAAAGGAATACCTGGATTTTATGTAATCAATTGGAAATCTAATCCTCCCCAAAGTGGCAGTAGCCTAGCAATTGAGGAAATATTCCAAGATGTTTTGGGTTTTTTTTAAAAAAAAAATTCATCTCTTTAGAGTCTATGCATATTTATCCACAGAGTGCTGGATTTGGGACAGTGGTCTTTACTTACTAGCTGAAATGATAATTTAAAGTGAAATTGTGATTTAAACACTTAAATCATTACTATCTAATGTTATTGATAAAAGTTTATCTGAGGACTTATTAAGAATGTATGATAAAATCATTTTGCACATTAAATATAATTACGTTTCTTTGCTGTAAATTACTGACTTATTCAAAATTTTAGATAATTGGTGGAAAAATAATGGGAAACAAAAATATGTACTTTGACATTGAATTGAATTACCCTGTTTGAATGAATGCCAGAGTAAGTAAATCCCTTACTGCCCCAAAATAAGGAATTACTGTTTAAATTTGGACAATATGAAAATTTTGGGTTGGATTTTGACTGACTGTTAAAAGTAACAGCTGTTTTCGATTTCACTCTCCTCCAAAATACAGCTTGGGTATAGCAATAGTACTTAGACTTTATACTGATTCAGTCCTTTGCAGCCCTGTCTAAGCAGTTTACAGAGTCAGCATATTGCTCATAGTCCTCATTTTATCAACCTTTGAAGGATGGAAGGCTGAGCCAATCTTAAACCAGTCAGGATTGAAGTCCTAGAATGAACAGTGAGTTAGTCTGCAGTACTGCATTCTAACCACTGCTACCATGGCTTAGTGTATCTTAGTACTACTGTAATAGTACCATTTCATCTATTAATCAATTTGAACCATAGGTTTGAATGAGGCAGTCTTCCATAAGTAGTAGTATTTCAGCAGTAGTATTTTGACCAAGTGGAGTTATCTTGCTAGGTAATAACAGTCTTTACCAGATTCTCCTTTGTCCTAGAATTCCCCATGCACCCCCTTCCCTCCCAAATCAAGAGCTAAAAAAGATTGGAAGATTGCCTTGAAAAGGGATAAGATTGGTTCCAAGGACTAAATAAGAAGGAAGAAACTGGTCAAAGTTGCTTGCCAGGAGTATTTTCACCAGTATTCTGTGTAAAAATCTATTATCAGTAGTCCTCAACTTACAACCACAATTGAGTCTGGAATTGTGCTTGTGAGTTGTTGTTAAACAAGGCACCCATGTTATTGCCTTGCTCAACAATTACAATCCCATCTCTCTCCACTGCAGTTGTTAAGCAGAATGTGGGAGTTTGGGGGATGGGGGAAGCAAAGTTCCAGAAGCCCATTGCAGGTTCCCCCCAAATCACATGTGCCTATACTGGGCTTCTTGGTGCTTTCCCCAGCTTCTGAGGCACCCCATGCACAGCTTCTCACCCAGCTGGATCCCCACAGACCATAGGCCTGCTTTCCATCCTGCTGGGTCCTATAGCACTGGGCCTCCTTCCTGCCTTGAGAAGAACATCACACTCTTTAGAGAAATTGCAAGAATAGTGGTAAGTTTCCAGAATGATGTAAGGCAGCTTTTGCAGGAAGACTTCACATTGCATTGCCTAGGTGTTCTTTTAGGAAGTCAATCTTCTGAACAGGTAAGTAGACCAAGGCATGACAAGGCAGGGAGGAGGCCTAAGGTGGAACATCCTAAGCCTCAGATTTATTTGAAGTGTAAATAATGTTTTAAAAACAAATACTAGCTTTCCACAGGTATTGTTTCATTGTTTTGCTTGTTAACTTAGGTTAACAAGTAACATAAGTATGTGCTAGTCACACATGCTCGACATACAAGTGTACTGCATGGAGTTCAATGCAATGGATGTACTGTCAAAGTGATAAAGTGCTTCAGCAGGAACCTGCTGAGGTGGTTTTAAAAGAGATAACTTTTAAGTCTTTATGGATCTAGGCACAATGAATGGCCTTCAGCATAGTATTTTTCTATGTCTACTGCTGAGAAGTGTGCTACTAATTAAAACCCTATAAATGACCTACAGCAGGTTGGTTGGACTACATGTGCTTCCTCACAAATGTCAGGGCATAATTTTTAGTGGAAATAATAAAATATAGACGCCACTAGTTAAGTGGAAAGTACCCAAATCTTTTTACACCAATGAATGAAATTGATTTTTACTGCTGCACATTCATCAAAAAATGGAATAATGAACTAACACTTGTGCAAACTTGAAAAGTAGTAATTTTACATATTTACGTCAAATTTCATAATATAAAAAACTTACCATCTGAGGACATCAGTTCATCAATGATATCACTATTGTTAACACCTGTTGACAAAGAGACATTCACAACTACGCATATGCAGAAATGGAAAACCAAAATGCCTAAGCAAAAGCAAAATTTCATTTAACATTCCATAATTTCTACTGTAATGCCAAAAAAGTAAAAACATAAAATAATATATATTGAGCCTGACAGATCTAACACACACATTTTATTAAACAAACTAATTAACTTTTAAACCTCCACAAAGCATTTTTCATTCTAAAAAAGATAACCTGCCTCAGCATTTAGCTGATGAATCAGAAAGTTACAAGATCATAATCTATTTTTAGTGAAATATAGTATCAGGTAATCTAGCTTCAATTAATTTCTTCAAAATTTTCTTCTGGACTTCTAATATTTCATGTAAGCTGCTTTTGGTGAAATGAACACAAACCTGCCACACCCAATACTGTGATCTCAAGTTACCAAGATCAGGATAAAAAATATATCTAACCACATGGCAGTTATGAAGAGCACACTAGGAAAAACACTCCTTGGCCAGCAACCAGAAGCATTAACTAGGAGACAATCAAGAACTGTTTTAGATCATTTTCATAAAGCACACAGAGTTTGAGAAGTACTATATCAAAAATGTGTCAGGGATATTGGCAATCCTTATTATCTTATGTTTTCAAAAATTGTGGGCATAACATGTAAAAGTGGTATAATTTTTTAACGTCACTTGATCCCAACAAATGGTATTAAGATTATTTAGAATATTGTATTGTCTTCATGCTATAATTGCCTAGATACAGGAATAACCTAAATTAGGAAGGTCTCAATCTTAGCAACAATCTTCTTTTTCTCTGTACTTCCTGTTCCAAAGATTTATCTATGAAATATAATTAAAGATTTGGAGAGAAGAGCAAAGCAGGATGTTGCTGAAATAAACAGATATAAGCTTTTCCATTTATTGCTTACAGGATAAGGGCAAGCATTTTTGTATTGTATCTGCAACCACTACAATAGCTATTAGCCAATCTGGGTATCTTTGTAGTGTCATAAAGGAAAAGCTGGTCAGATATTGGCAGTAAGAATTATTCTTCGATGTAATATATTGCACTGTAGATGCAAGAAATTGGCTACATTATCCTATATCTAGTCATCCATGGACTTTTGGCTCAGTATCATATGCAATGATTATAAAATAGCTACAGATGAAAAGGCTTGACCCCAGAAGTAAAGTCAATTATAAGACTTCTAATTCAAAAAATTAAATAAAAATAAAGCAGCTATGCAGTTTTTACCAAACAAGAAAAGTGCAACTTATTCTTTCCAAGTTTTGGATTTCTGAATACTTCCCAGTTAACATTAAATGATTTGCTTAATTTAGTGATTAAGGCACCAGACTAGAAACCAGGAGAAAAGAGTTCTAGTGCTACTTTAGGCATGAAAACTAGCTGAGTGATCTTGGGTTAGTCACTCTCTTTCAGCCAAACCTATTTCACAGGACTTTTGTTATGGGAGAAAATAGGAGGGGGGAGGAATATTAAGTATGTTTGCTGCCTTGATCTATTTATAAACAATAAATGCATGATTAAAAATAAATAAATAAATGTAAGATGATCTTTACCTCCAGGTTCATCTATCTTTGCTATGTCAAATGTGTTCGACTTTAGAATACTATTGACATCCAGTGGAAGGAAGGAAGAAGGGAGAATTGTTGAGCTAGGGGTGGTTTCGGTTACAAGGCTATCATACAACTCAGAATCTGGAATACTGGCACACAGCGTTTCAGGAGCTGGGCTTCCTTGTAAAGTGATATCTAGAGAAGCGGAAATTTTTCAAGTTAAAATCCAACATGACAGTTCAGCGCAATCAACAAATATTGCAAAAGAGTACAGGCTGACAACCTCTATTTATTTTATTAATCTATATGGTCACCCATCTCGAGTAAAACAATTATGGAAGATGTACAACAATCCAGTAAAATAATACCTCAGACTTTATAAAATCCTGCAAGATTTCAGCATGCTGCCATTATTATTTTAGTCAAAAACCAAAATCCTGCCAAATTTGGCATTTTTGCAAGATGTGGAGTGTTACTTAAATTTTCATATATATTTTTGTGATCTACGCTACCTCATAATTATTAGTATCAGCATAATAAGACACAATTATAGAGATAAGCTATTTTTTTCACAACAGCTAGTACATAAGTAACTAGTTAGCTAATTGCACAACCTAGTAGTTCAAATAACTTAAAGCAGAGAACATACTCAGCACCACAAGCTTTTTATTTATGCAGATTCATTTTGTTGTTTTCTTGATGATAGACAACAATCAAATTACGTTCCTAGTTAGCTATTTTTCACATTTTGTTCAGAACAAGTTGGAATTTTAAAACAAATTTGAAAGGCTGGTTTAAAGTCATTAATTCTAAAGTTGTAAATTAGTATCTCGGCTTGGGTAGAAGGCAAAGCCATGGAAAATTGGGAATAGCCTCATTTCATTTCAGTGCAGATAAAATAGAATATCATGCTTAAACTCACTCATGTATGAAGGTATTCTTGCACTCAAACATGATTAAAGAATTTTGATTTAAAGCCTGAGGTGACTCTCAATACTGTTTTTATAATGAGAAAACTACTGAGACCCTGTTAAACTTCCCACTGAAGTAGTACCTCCTGGGTCAGCAGGAGCTGGAGTGACTGATGGGAGCTCACCCTATCCCGGGGCAGTAACTAGGTCTCAAGCACAAGCCTTCCAATCATCAGCCCAGCATCCTAACCAGATAAGCCAGTACACTCCACTAGCACTAGGAATTACAATAACTTCTAATAGTACTAGCTTAGAGTTCTCTCCTTAGCAAATATATTCTTTTTACAAGATGGTCATTCTACTTGTTTACTTAGATAGGACACAAATATAAATTTCAGAAATCTAGTCTGTAAATAACCTAGTCCAAAAAATTACACAGGATACTACCATAACCCTTGAAAAAACAGTACAAAAAAACCTAAATAACAATGGTATCGAGTTTTCTGGGCAAATTTCTGAGAACGAAAAGAGTTTCTATACCCACCTGCTGGTATATCTGACACTGGTGTCTGTGGAAGTGATTGCTTCTGATTAAGGTCTGAAGGCTCTTGTAATCTCTGGGGATCTGTGTTTGGTTTAGGGGAAGTCAGTGGAACTGCAGGCTGCAGGAGATCATCTGGTGGGGGTACTGGGAAAACAACCGGTTTGGAAGAACTGGACTCTTTGTTAATGAGCAATACATGGATAGGTCCCAGACTGCTCTTTAGATTGATCTGGTATTTCTTTTGCCCCTTTAGAAAGAGTGGTGAAGTAAAATGAAAGTCTTAACATGATTGCCATTCAAAATTATAAATGAAAGTTTTGAACTGCAACAACAGGGAATCAGTTTGCTAACATGCTTTCTTTCAACTCTTTTTATTCAATATGGAATCTGCATTTTTTAAATAAAATTATCTTTAAACAACATTTACTTATTTAGCCGACAGTTTTGTAAGTGTGGGCAACATGTCTTTAATTTTGGAGGAGAGATTTTCACGCGTGAATATTTTTTCAGAAGAAGAAAGTAAAATATGGGACAGTTTGATTTGTATGGGAAAAATTTATATAAAGTTGTTTTTAAAAATCGTTT
>JANHFP010002258.1:87060-100318 GCA_032468135.1 Calamaria suluensis | reverse complement strand
TAGATTTATTGGCTGTACACCGCCCCGAGTCCGCAAGGAGAGGGGCGGTATATAAATTCAATAAATAAATAAATAAACCACAGAGGGGGGCGGGGAGGGGAGCAGAGGAAAGAGGGCAGAGAGACCAAATCCAGCTCCTCCAGAAATGCCACTTTCCAGAGCATTTCGACGGCCCGAACCATCCCTCCCAACTTGCCTTTAAAGAAGCCTTTGGTTTCACCCTTAATATTGGTACATTCACCCTCATGTTCTTTTCAGCTATGCCAGATCCACCCCTGGTATAAGTGTGGGCAATATGTCTTTAATCTTGGAGGAGAGATTTTCACAGGTGAATATTTTTTAAGAAGAAAACAAATAAAATATGGGGAGGTTGGATTTGTATGGGAAAATTTTATATTAAATTGTTTTCAAAAAGTGTTTTGAAAATTAAATTCATATGCAAAATAATTGAGTATAAAATTTTAGGGTATGAAAAAATATTATAATTCGGTTGGTCAAAATTACCCCACTTTTTGAAAAACGTCTGTTTGAGAAAGGGGTTACTGCGACTGTTTTATAATAACAAAATAATGAAGTTTCTGAGTCAAGAATCTGGATATGTCTAGATTCAAGCAAACAAGGAAAATGCGTAAGCACAAAGCAAAATTATTCAATAATGAAAGTATTTTATATTTACAGATCTAATATTTTCACAGGAAGGCAAAATATGGCAGTGAATGCAGATATGGAATTTATTTTGAATTGCAGCAGGATTCCAGAAAATTTATTGACTTTTAAAAATGTATCCTAAGGCAATTATCTTAGACCAACTGAAAAATACAAGCTCAGCTGGTATGCAGCAGAGAATCAGAAACAGTTGTTTGTGTGGGTTTTTTAAAAAGGAATATTTGTACTACTATATCCAAATACCCCTCAAAATCAGAATGATATAACAATTGTATCGTCTTTGATATTCTATGGAAATGAAACTTGGAGTTTGAACAAATAGGAGTAGTATTGACATTTTTGAATTTTGGACAAAGGCTTCTGAACATACCCCAGACATCCAAGAAAAACAAAAAAATAAATCACTGAACTAATTAATCCAGAATTTTTCCTCAAACCACAAATGACCAGGTTCAAATTATCCTACTCTGAACATATTATATGAAAACATACAGTAGCTTTCTATCACATCCTTACTAACCCCACTCTCTATCAATAGATAATTTTTCAGCCCTTCAAACCTTTTTTCATATTTAGTATTTATATTAAGTAACTTCTGAAAGTTTTAAACTACAAAAACAACAAAACTAGATTTGTAAAGTTTTAATTAAGAGTTAAGATGAAAGTAGGGATTTTATTTCCAACTTAACTATCCCACAGTAATTACCATTATGATTCTGTCCTTTTAAATTTATGAATAAGGAGAGATGCATGAGGAATAAAACTCACATCCCCATCTCCCATGTATTTGTAGCTACATAATAAAACAAAACAGAAGACAAAAATAAAATTGTATTCATCAAACAAAGCATAACAGAACAGTCTATTTTACTCCCTCAAGACCACTTTTGAAAGGAAAGCTAGAAAAATGCCTGACATAAATTCTTACATTAAGCTAGAAAAGTAATATATTGTGCATATCTTCTGTGCCAAAATGAGACAGAATACACTGACTAGGCAGTAATAAATAACAATGCTGGGCAGCTTGGCTTATTGGCGTTATTTTAAAAAATCCATATATGAAATGTTTTGAGGATTAATTAGTCATGCAAGTTAAATCATGACAACTAGACTTCTTTTCAGTTGCTATGACTCGACAACTCTACATGAATGACTGAGAATCTTCATCGACAAAAAAGGTATGCCGTTTTGTGTGTTTAATATATGGGCATCCATATATCATTCTTTCACCAGCATGACAAAAAGAAACATCCTATAATTGTGTTGTAAGATCTATTCGTTTTAAACATGCATGCAACATCACCATGCACATCCAAAAGGTTGGGACTTACATTGAGGTGGCACAACACTGCTTTTATCAGACAAACCCATTCAGCCCTATTCCTGAGAACAACTCTGATTCAATAACTATTCAGGTTATTTATGAATTCCTGCTTGAGGAAATGATAAATAAGCTTGCTCTTTTTAAAATAAATACATGGTATGCAATTATTTTCCATTGTTGCTAACTGCCATATTAGAATAAGTTAAAATGCAGAAGATTAATTTCAATGGAATGTTACCAAAATTTGTAACAATACAAACATTTTGGTACCATTTTCCAAAGAATTATCCTTTGCAAGATATGTGGAGGTGCTTTAATTTGGTTTACTGCACTAATCATTAGCTTGGATATGACAATATAATTGGTCCCTTCTGATTATTAGATTCTATGATCCAATTTTTTATTTGAACCCCACTTAGAACCATGAGGCTCAGATTTTACATGAATAATTTAGTGCTGCTGATATCAAAGTCAGCTACACAAAACCAAATTTGGATCCAATTCACTGGCAATTTTGTCTTGTATCATAAATAAAACTTAGGTAACTAAAAAATAATAATTAGAAAATTATTATCTCGGTAGTTTGATTGTTAAATAACACAAATTCCATCTTTCATGTAGTTTGGAAGTCAATCCTAATGATATGTGATTTTGAATACTAAATGCATGCTACTTCAAGTCATTACAAACCATGGTTTCAAGTTGATCAATTTATGGCCATTAAACATCAGAAATACGGTGAACTCTGTGGCTAATCACAGAAGGAGCCACCAACTAAACATTTGTCTCAAGAATGATATAACATTTTAATGTTTTATAGTTGTGCAATGTAGTCACTCATATCACTTCTTCAGCAGGATACAGGCTTCAAACTGAAGTTGATTAATAAGACAAATATTATTCAATTGAATCATTATCTCCACATCACCAAGCTGCAATTTAAATAATCCTTACATTAATTTGCAAACATTTAGGTGGATAATTGAACTACTGAACACTGCATCTTTTAAAACAATTTGTTAGGCTAACAAATTTTTAAATTATATGCTTTGTGCAATGGATATTCAATAATTTCCCTGTCCTCCCCAATTAAATCCAAATGGTTATTTCTACATACCACATGTGGCACAGGAACTTCCAACTGTGTACCAGAAGGTGCTTGAATTGCTAGTAGGGTATCTCCTGTTTATGGAGAAACAGCCAAATCTTAATCGAAAGCATTTGTTTATATTTTTATATGCATTATCTCAGTTCAATTTCAGTTCAGTCTGAAACTCCATGTTTTAATGCACATGGCAAATAAATGGCAACAGGTCTGTAAACCACAAGTCATGCTTTAATGAGAAGACAGTCCTATTTGATTCGCCATTTTGTGTTCTCAAAAGTTTCATTTAACTGTCCAATCAGGGTGCTGTTTCCTACTGCTCTGGTTTTTCGTCAGAAATCCAATTGTGTTCTACTCTCTAAAAGGGAATTAAGGATACGGAGCAGATTATATATTACAGTACAAATTGACAGCACACTGCACTGTTGCAGATCTATATTATTAGATAAAAGGCTCCTGAGGATTTCATGAGCAAGGTCTCTGAAAAACAACTGCTATGTGCTTAAATTAACACTAATCACACTGCCTGTGTGTCTCATGTAGGAAACAATTTGCAAGCACACTTAAAAATATTTTCTCTTACCACTGAAGCAGTCACAAATGTCTTCATGAGTGATATATGAAAAAGTGGGTCTTGTCAAGGAATTCTTCAAAATAAATTGAATACATATAGTTGATGAGATTTTAAAAGAGGTATAATAAGATCAAATATTCTGTGTGGCATTCATCACCCATGAGTGAAATTGAATCATTCAAAAATAATGAAATGGTTCCTTTCATTTTGATATGACTCTGAGAACTACCAGAAAATGACAACTTTTTAACAGGGAACTAAGTCTCAAGCAAATGTCCGTTCTGTAATTTTATAACTTGGGGGGGATCTATAAACCATTCAAATTCAGTGTTATTCCAAATATCCTACAGACATTCTGGGCCAGTGTTTCTCAACCTATAGTCCGCAGACCCATGGGGGGTGGGTGGGTGTCACTATGTGAACCACGAAGGCTTGAAGAAATGTTATTATTTAAATCTTGAGTTAAGTCTTGGGGGGCATTTATTTTTTATTTATTTATTTATTTGATTTATATACCGCCCCTCTCCTCGCGGACTCGGGGCGGTGTACAGCCAAAATCATTAAAATACAAGATATATACAAATAAATTAATTAAAATAGAATTAAATCAATAGGCATGGCCACAAAAGGTATTTAAAGGGGCCCCATGGTGAAGAAAAGGTTGAGAACTGCTGCTCTAGACTAACATAACCTGGGACATGGAGGCAACAAGTGTGAAATTAATATATAGGCAATGCAACATGAACAGAAACCTGCTTGTGAACCAGGGCATCCTATTCCAGTTCTTCTGTCTTCTGCCCCAATCTCATCTCTAGTCTCTAGAATCAGTGTTAAAGGTACGAAAGGGCCCAGAAGGGTGAAGGCTTGTCTAACAAATTATACTGCATATCAAAGGATATCATTTATTGATGGAATCTTCCTTAACATTTTTGATACTTTGTTGTAACCACAGTTTCTGCTGATCCAGTTCCTTTTCTTTTATTTCTAGCTCATCGATTTCTGCTTCAAGATATCTCAGTCTCTCAATGACCTCCTTTGTATTACAACCAGCCCCTACACCTCTTAAAAAGAAAAAAATGGTTAATATTATTAAGTGAAAATAAGTAGACGCAAAGCAGATTTTTCACTCTTTCAAACTGTTCAGTTGGGTATGAAAGTGGCAAAGGTTTTGACAGTTTCCCTTTCCAGCCGAAGTGATAGAAAGAATTGTAAAGTTGTGTTTTCGTCTTTTTCATCTAATTTTAGCACTGGAGACAAAGAATGTAACACTGCTTTACAGAATAGTCCTTAATATAAAAATATTAAGTTTCATACTAAGGAAGAAAAACATTTGAAAGAAACCTGAGCATGTGTCCTAAAACTGAAAAAATTATATTATCTAACTCCTAATAATCGGGGAGACGGGGTTATGGGCATTGGCACAAAACATATCTCTTATGGTTGCTGATGTTTCCCTACTATCTGAAATATGCCTGCCAAAAATACACAAATTGGTAATCATTGGTAGATATTATTGGGAACTGAACAGTAAGGTCTATGAGGAATGCCAATGTAATGTGCTTTATTGGCAAGCAATTTGCATTGTGGAAAGGTGAAATAGGACATCCTCCATTTTTACAGATTCTTTCTCTGTTCATTAATTTATCTTTATTTGGATATAATCATAAATTATTTCTTGCCCATCTCATAGTTTGAGATGACTTATGGTGGATGCCCAGTTTTGTAGGCTTTAAAATCACCTGAAGCCCACACTGATTCATAAGACTTTGGTTAATTTGCATTGTTGAGTCTTTTACCCTGATCGGTCATTTACATGTCATTATGGTTTTTCAAGATAAAGTAAAAGTTTCTACTGTAGACTCTTTAAACTGTTTGAGTTTGTTTGTAAAGCATAGCCTGGAAGTCTCCCAATAAATAAAATATACAAAATAAATTCTAATCTCTTTAAAATTCATACATTCATCACATTCATGGAAGAAAGTTACCCTTCAAAATTTTAGCATGCATATAAAAGTATACATAAACTGCTTATCTTACTTCCACTGGATGCTATTTTTTGACTTCTTTTCAATAAGATCTATCCCTTCCAAAACATTGGTGATGTCATAGATCCGCCTTTTCTGCCGTACAGCCAATGTATCAGCAGCCTGGGAAGAAGGGAGGAAAAAGAACAATGCATGGAGATGAAGGGCAAAAGGAGAGGCTCATTAGGCAGCTGCAGTGCATTTGTACAAGCCTCCTAGGGAATATTAATCACAACCTTCCAAGGAGACAGATGCACAATTAGAGGCCTCGGACCACCCTCCCTGCCTGTGGAACAGGGGCAATCAAACAAAATGCCTATACAAGTGACCTCCTGAAAACATGCCTATGGAACTCCCCACGTGGAAAGGAATTCTTTTGGAGTTAGCCATGTGTGAGTCCAGTGGGTGAGAGGGAGCAGAAGAGTCAGAAAGATGGTGGAACCTTCTTGAAGAGGACTCAGAAGTATTTAAAGTATCATTTTCATCTAAGAAGAGGGCTGGAAAAGAATGGAAAATGGCAAGTCACTATTGCAAAGACAGGTAACTCCATCTCTGATAGGGAATGTGTAAATTTTACCATGGATTTCCAATTGTCATTTTGCCAAATTTTAAAGGAATATGAATTTCACCAGCTTAATCCCATAGGAGTATTATGTACCTTATGAGCAAAAAAATAATGAAACCACACAACTCAAATGGTTATCATTACAGATAATCTTAGCCACATGGACCCTTACTTCATTCTGAGTTCTGCTAAAAGCAAGGCAGAAAGACAGTAAAGTTGAGTCTGCAAGTAGTAGTCAAGGTGATTAGCAGCCTAAGATTTAAGCAAATCATTTTTATATTGGCATGGATCCAAAGTAAATCCTTCAAAGAGTAGGCTGCCTAAATTTTCTCAATAAAAGGAAAGTAGATTTTACTTTAATACCATTTTAATGACTCACTGGATGAAACAGATCTTTTTCCCCTTCAATTAGTATTTCATTTTTAACCAAAATAAGTAGTAAAAGATCATTTTAGATTCCAGCAGGTTTAATGTACATAACATATATAAAATGAGAATCAGTTTGATGTAGAGACTGACACCAGACTAAAAACCAAGATGTTGTGCTTTAGGCCAAAGCCAACTGTGTTAACTTTAAACCAGTTACTGCCTCTTAGCCCCAGGAAGAAGATAATGGCAACCACTTCTAAAATTCCTGCCTAGAAAATTGCAACAACTAGTTCCAGCCTTTGCCAGAAGTCAAGACTTGACTATTTACATCAATAAATTTATCTAAATCATGTTATTCGTCTGATTAAAAATTGATCTGAGGTTCACCTTGTTTTATATTATGTGTGCAAACTGACAGCCAATTTGGTTCAGTGATTAAGGCATCAGATTAGAAACTAGGAGACTATGCATTCTAGGCCAAACATGGGCACAAAGCCAGCTGAGTGACATTGGAGCAGTCATTTTTTTCCAGCCCTAGGAAGGAGGCAATGGTAAACTACTTCTGGAAAAAAAAATGCCAATAAAATTACAGGAACTGTAATGGACCAAGCAGTGTCAGAAAATTTAGCACAACTGAATGGAAGAAGGAAGAAATGAAAGCAATTTTAACACACAGAGAAGCTCTCTAGCATGTAAAAATGGTCTACCATTAAGCAAGTGTCTAGGCCTACCCTTGAATAACAATGGGCATTTTGATTGCCAGACCCACACCTATAATTAACAGGGTTTTTATGAAAATTGGGATGGGGATAAAGTGATCTTTGTATTTTAACTATGACATACCTGTTTAGGAAACTATATTGCAATACTCCAATTCAAAATGGTGAATGTCTGTTTTCAGCAGGTGGATGGGGCCACAGATTATTCATTTCTGCCTTAGACAGGATGTAATCAAGACTAAGCTGAGTATCAGTGTTACTTGGTGCTTGGCTTGTACCCTGGAAGTAATTTCACTCTTTAACACTAGCTAAATCTACTTTACCAAGGAGAACTGGATTACTTTAATTTGAAAATAAGTTCTGCTGCATTCACCCAAACTTATTTCTTGATAAAGCCACAAATGTTTAGGCCGCAATCCTACCTGCAGACTTTCTCAGGAACAAAGAAACATCCATTGTTCCACTGCTTACCCAGGAAGAATTAATAGTATAACCACCTTTACATCTCCTACCATATTTATCTTGAATATGGGCAGCAGCTTTCAGAGAAGTGTGGCATTAGCATCTTAATTCACCACACACAGAAAGGAGAAGGGTGATTTATAGAGGGGAGAAAAGCCTGAATGTAAATCTCTGCTCAGAAACTTTATCACAGGCTAGCCCAACCTCTTTCAGGTTTGTTTGTATAAGTGAAAGGGGATTAAAGGAAGGAAGGACTTTTGAGAAAAAAAAATCGAGCTCTGGAAGGAGAAAAGGGTGGCTTTTCAAAAATGGTCATGTGAGTTAATACAGGTGTAAATCAAGGAAACTCACTGTACCAAGGCTGTTTTAAAAATAAAATAGACATGATGGAGAAAAGTGGCCACGAACCCCTAAACCTCAACACCTTTTTCTCCTCCTGGTGCATTTAGTGACATGGGTGCCATAACTATGCAGGAGGCATGCTTGCTTGTGTTTTTGTTTTTTTTTTTTTTTAAAAAAAAACCTTTGTTGTTAAGAGTGAACGGGCAGTTTTGCAAACACACGAGTTACCACCACTCCTTCCCCGGCCCGGCTACTCCCGGTTCTTTTTCCTTGCAGAACCCAGGTTAAGGAAGCTGCGGCTGCTGTTGCACCAGGGTAGAAAAAAGCTCCCGTGGGGAGGGCTTCCCCACTTTGATCTCAGACCCCCCCCGCCCCTTATTTCCCTTTCCAGCCTCCTCCACCACCACCACCCCAGCTCACCGCCTTCAGGTCGAGCACGCCGTCCTTGGCTTCCTGCAGCAGCGACACAAACTTGGTGGTGAGGAGCCCCAGGCTCTTCTCGTGCCGGCTGCTGCTGCTGCTGTTGTTGCCGCTGCTGCCTCCGGAGCCCCCACTGCCGTCCAGGCTCCCGCCGCTGCTAGAAACCGCCTCGGCCAGCGCCGCCGCGGCCATGCTGCATCGCTCCAGCCTCCTCGGCCAGTGGGGTTTCCCCGGCAGCGGCGGCCCCACGTGGCCCTCTCGCGGACGGCCTCCTCTCCTTCCCCGGCTGCCAGCGAGCACAGCTGGCCCTGAATGGAGCAGCTCCAGGCCTCGCAGCCTTGCTTGCTGGGGGGGGGGGGAGGGGGGGGGAGAGGAGGAAGTGACGCTGCTCTTCTCAGTTGCTGGGAGACAAAAGTTTTGTGTAGGGAAGGGGAGGAAAAAAAAAGGTTTGTTTCTTCGAGGAGGAAACGTTTGCAAGCCGCCTTTTCAGCTTATCAAGCTTCCGAAAGTCCGACGGATCTCTTCCCTTTCCTATCACCCCCTCCTCTCCCACTTGTGTTAAAATGAAACTTTTTCCAATTGGCAATGCTGGAACTTTCTGCAACCTTAACTCCCATCATTCCAGCTGAACAGCTAGGACCTATTCCTATTGTATGGGTCTGCCATGAAGGACGTTCATCTTAATATTCAGAAATCCACAAATTTCCATAAAATGACATAGAAAATAATATATATAAAATGACTAGAAGTCCCTAGGGTTCTGCTTTCAGGCTTGCACAAAACTTGAGCATTCCCACCCTTGCAGCCGAAGATTCTTGATTCTGTTTTGTTCTGATTCTTCTGGTGTCTGTTTTCATATATAAAGGTGTAGGAACTTTTAAATTAATTGTTAGTATGTTTCCATTCAGCCCTGGTTTAATTATGTAGATGGGCGACTTTCCCTTCAAAGGGTGAGTCAAGCAGGTATTAAGAGACATCTGTCAGCGATGCTTTTATGTGGATTCCTATAATGAGCCAACAATTGAATTTGATTACCTAATTGGGCCCTTCAAAGTGTTCTTTAAATGCTCATATTTTTAAAATATGCTTTTTAAATGGTACAAATAAAGATGGTTTATAAGTATTGTGTAAATTTGGCAAAGACCTGACAAAGGCTTTGAATACCAAAAATAATACCTGAAGTATAATACCTGAATAAAAAAGGTATCTGAACTGAATAATATTTTCAAGTAGGGAAAGGATAAGCAATAAAACCATAAAAATGTTGTAGAAGAAATCAAAACTCATACTTTACCTAACAGATATTTCAAAATCTCAGATTTATACATATTTCTATCCAAACTTATAAAGAAGAAACTATCCTCTTAAAAGTATAAAGTAGTAGCAATGATAGATACCACAAACAAGTATATTTTTTTCTTTATTTCACTTATTTATATATCAACCCACTCACTCACAGAGCAACTCTGGGCATTTTAGTTTCAGGAGTTGCCAACCTGTGCTCTTTGGAGTATGTTGACAGTTCCAATGACTTTCATAAAACCAATTTCAGAATAATCAGTCAAACACAGGGTTGTAATACCTAGATCAGTGGTGATATTCACTTACCTTCGCTAACAGTTAGCAAATGGGAGCTTGTGCACCACCTCTGAACATGCGTAGAACCTTCTACAAATGCGCACAGCGTCAAAATTGGGATGTGATGACGTTCGGGTGGAGCCTACTTCAGCCGTCGCTACCGATTCACCCGAACTGGATAACACTGGCTGAATACCACCACTGATCTAGATTCCGTTGATGCAATATCACCATTTTAAAGGCTATATAGCCTTTAAGGAATAAAATTCAGTCCTTTTAATCACCTCCAATCTCCTAATTATAATACATTATACTATTTAGCTTTAATGGAATGAAACTTCTTCCATGTTTGATGTAGTGAATTTTTAATGGAAATTTTAGAAGGTCACCGATAGTTTAACCAAAGGAAACTTTTATTCTGAAAATATGTACATAAAGCACAAATATAACTTATGGCAACAGGCAGCATTTCCTATCATCACACAATCTGTAATTATGGTTAAAAATGCCAAGTGTTCTCTATATGTATATCAGAGTCCTTGTTGAATATCACTCATAGCAACCGTTAGCCATTTTATTTTCTCTTCCATAGTCTTTTTATTCTTTGCAGTTTCTTGTAGTAACTGACGCATTTCTTCTTCAACTTGGTAAACCTGGAATAAATGTTGATAAGGTTATTATGTATCAATAAACCCAGGGATGAAATCAACTGTTATACCATGGAGGCAGAAAAGTATAGAATTGCCAACAGTGTGTTTCTAGAGACCACATACAGGTAATCTTCATTTGACAACTGACTGGCCCTTGCAGTGATCATTCCTAGCAACAATGGTGATGAAAGAGAAACTTTGCTAACAGCCTTCCCATTCACAATTTTTTCAGGCCTGTAAAGCAGCGGTTTCAGGGGTGAAATCCAGCAGGTTCTGACAGATTCTGGAGAACCAATAGCGGACATTTTAAGTAGTTTGGAGATCCAGTAAATGCCACCTCTGGCTGGCTCCACTGGGCAGGGAATGGAGATTTTGCAGTATCCTTCCCCTGCTACGCCCACCAAGGCACACCATGTCCACCAAGCCTCACCCAGAGAACCAACAGTAAAAAAAATGGATTTCACCACTAGCTTTCTGGCTTTGGGGTGTGTGTGTGTGTGTGTCTGCATGCAAGTGGCAGGTGTTTGCACTCGCAGCTCCATTTGTGCAAGCGGTGGGCACATGTACCTCTTTGCTTTTCCTAGTCAACATCTAACCCTTTCTTCTAACTTAACCGAACAATTTCACAGGCAAAAAAGCTGCCAAGTTCTTTCCTTCACACTTCTATTCTTCCTTCTAAAGAATCCACCAATTCTTGAATTCCAAACTTTCTCTCAAAGGGAAAAGTGAAGGCAACAGTTTAAAAAGGTAAACATCTGATCATTTTTGACAGCAAACTCATTTAATTAACATATAACTGATTTCAACTGCTTAGCACAGTCACCTTTTCACTGGCTGCAGCAACTTGTTTCTGCTTTTCATTTGCTAGCTGTAGCAGTTCTGTTTGATGTGCTGCAATGGTTGATTCATGTTGTCTTCGGAAAGCATCATCCACGGAATGCAGTTTTTCCATCATAATCCTAAACAAGATAAATTCTTAAATTTCCTCTATCCCATCATAATTTTCTATTGCTGATATTGGTTATATCTTTTAAGTGAAATCTAGTTATGCCTATGTATCAGAAAGCAATATATATATATATTCTACGTACAGCAGCCCATGTTTCATGTAAAGGGTTTTTAAAATAGATTTGGGAAGGTACAGAAAAGAAAATACACATAACATATAAACTTCTTTCCTACAATAAAGGATAATCCTAATATATATGTGTGTGTGTCATTAAATCCAGAGAACATATCCTACAGTATTAGCATTTTCTCAAAGCAGTTTACAAATGCCATTTTTAAATCCATATTATTTAAAATCACATTAAAAGAGAAAACTTACATTTTGAATTTTTTCAATGAAAGCTGGTAAAAAAGAATATTTGGTCTATTAAAGAAAAAGGGGTGAGAAATACAGAAAGTGCTTTGCTTCAAAGTAATGCATGAAAAAGCTGTTTCTCCAAAGATAATAGCAAGAACAGAAGTATACTAATAGGTGACTTATTTCTATAAAGGTGCAACTCTAGCTAAGTAACCGTTCCTAGAGGATATAAAAAGCTGTGCTCAATAACTGCTTCTTAATTTAATCGTATCCTTTGAAAGTCTACTTCAAAAAATATAAAAACAGATTGTAAACCAAAGTTTGGTTGCAGTCTTCATTAATTACACTACAAACAATTCCTTTTTCTAAAATCGCATATGAGATCTAATGAGTTCTGAATGTTAAGTGTATGGCATAAAAGACACTTTAACACAAGCAGAAAAGCATACACAATCAGTTCATTCACATATAAAACAAAGGCTGTAGTTTATTAAACCATCATGTGAACAAATTGTATATAACATCTTCATGTAAGAGAGGCATTTCTGACTTTCATATTGAAACAGAGAAATCCACCAAATACCCCTCACTTCTATAAACAAGAATTAATGTTTTGGCCAAAGCAACTCAGCCAACTGACTAGCTAGCTTCTTGAGCTGAATAAAATAAACTGCAGAGTTTGTGACTAAGGTTGATTTTTTTGGCTAATTAGTATTCAGATAAAATGGTCTATAAGCATGCTTCCTCATTTACCTGTGGTTTAATAAGATAAAATGTTACCTTAACATTATGTTAACCTTATCAAAATACTTACTTCTGAGCTTGAAGACTTTTATCTCTTTCCTCTTGCAGCTGCTGCTCCCTGATATCAAAGTTTTCTTTCATTTGTTTAACTTGTGCTTCCAACTTGCTCAGCAATCCTCCTTTATCTTGCCATTTTTTATTCATTACACTGAAAAATAATAAATATGTTTTAAGTGGCTTTGGAGATTGCCTTTAGTCTATGAAAAAAATCCTACTTTATTTTTACGCCATGCTTTCCACCAGCCAATCTCAAGGATTATAAATGGGAACTGGGGTTTATAGTTTAATCTTATTTTCTTTTCCCATCATGAATGAATATGATCCATAATATGTCAATGTGTGTAGAAGAT
>JANHFP010002258.1:73501-85020 GCA_032468135.1 Calamaria suluensis | reverse complement strand
TTAAAATTTCATAATTTTTAAAATTTGATATGTTAAATTTTTGATAATTTTAAATTGTAAATCTTTGGGACAGCCAGGATTTATAATTTTTTAAATTTTAAATTCTTTTATTGTATTGTCTGTTTTAGTCGGCTGTAAACCACCCCGAGTCCTTGGAGAGGGGCGGTATAAAAATCTAAACTATAAATAATGATATGATGGATCTTCTGCAGTGGATAACTGTTGCTATCATTATTTTCCCTAGTGTGTCAGCAGCTAGGAAACTGATTGGCACTGAGGTAATTTACTTCATTTACTTTTTTGGGATTTGAAGGAGCAAATGTTACCATTTATGCCAGCGGCATGAAGCTCACGGTGTCATGACAGCATAAAATGACGTATAGCGACTTTCCCCCTCTTCGCTAAATCAGTTGTGGGCATGGCCAGCGTATGACGCATCCGGCCCAAGGGCTGTAAATTTGACAGCCCTGATTTATGCCAACCTGTGTTGGACAGAGACAAAACACATCCAAGTCTTGTCAAAAGAACTATCTTGTATTTCAAATAATGGCCTGGAAAGCAGTATCTAGGGAATCATGGTATTTCTTAATGTTCCCTTTTGTGTTTTTCAGCCTCAGAAAATTAAAGATGTATAGATTTCAACTCCCAGAATTCCCTAGCCAATATGCTGGCCAGCAAATCTTGGAAGTTAAAGTTCACACATCTTAAAGTTGCTAAGGATGAGAAACCCTGCTTTAGAGATATTTAAAAAAACAGAAGCCACTCACTTTACAATCTCCTATTTCTGGTGTGGAGATGCATCTTGGGGAAGTCTATTTTAACTGTGTGGAGCACTGCCAATGTAATAGCACAATAGAAATTATCCCTAAAATAGGTGTACATGCTGAGGTACACTTCATGTTGTATTTTGATCCCATGTTCAGACAATTTTTGTTTCTCAAAGCAGTTCACCAAACAAGAGTTTTTGAGGTGATTTTTTTTCCTGGCAAATGTAAGGGTAAAATGTTGCTTTCTCTCTGCTTTGGTGATCTTTCAGGAAGACAGGGATATGCAGTCTTCTATGTATAGTATTAGACATTAGTTTTGTGGCTTTTAAGGGGATTAGTCACATAATGATAAACTTATTGGTTCTAGCAGGGGATAGATAAAAGATAAAAGACTGAGTAGTTACCTTGCTGTGCCAACTCCTCTCCCCATATTTTTCTTTCTGCTTTTAATCCATCAATTACAGACACCTGAGCTGTTACTTGTGATATGAGTTTTGACTTCTCCTGCTTAAGAAGCTCAAGTTGAATAGTCTTTTGTTGGTCTTCCTCTACCATATTTTCAAGAGTTTGTATCCGACTCTTCATATAAAAATAGAAATCAAGAACTTTAAAGCAACTCTTGCTATTCTAAAAACAAACAGATTCACATATATATTGTAGCATATTTATGATCACTTGTTGCTGGCAGTAATAAGACTTAGTTGTGACTTCTAAGTGAACCTAATGTCACTGAAGGAAAACATCTATTGCATCTATTAGTTGAACTTCTCTGACCTAATTTGTAGAAGATTCAGAAAAGTGAGTAACTTGATGAAGCATTTAATCAAGAGCAATGAAGTGGTGAAAAGCTAAAAGCTAAAGAAGGATAAAAAGAAATCCTAAAGAATTAAAAAAATTAAGATAGTTAAGTTAAACAAGCCATATCATGGGCTACTATCTTCTATATCATAATTAAATTCCAGGAGCATTGTTTATTGCAGTTTACAGTGAATATAGGAGACTAGTTCAAGCAGGATCAGAAATTATGGTTTTTGCAACTACTGAAAAAAATGATAGTAAACTATAAGCTTCGAGTTTCCACCATTCAAATGCATCTTCCATGTAGGTCAAAGCTACCTTTTTCTGCCCAAGTTGAAAAGTATATATTTCCCACGTTTTTAAACATATACCACCACCTTACCCTACTCTATTCTTCTCCATCCAGGCAATAAACTCATCTTCATTAATTGGACATTTCTGCCAAATACACTCTTTACATTCTTTTCTCTTCTGTACCTGCTTTCAGGACAGAAACTTTACATGTTGTCTGTAATAGTCTGTGCTCCATTCACAAGAATATGTTTCATCATGGAAAAAGCTTTTCATCGCCAGTTTATGATAATGAATGATGAGAGAAGATGAAGATGAGAGAAGATGAATCATACAAGTTTTAATTTTCTTGTGGCTCACCCACCACATAATAAGAAACCATTTTTTTGCTACATAGGAATGACAATGGTCGGATTACGAATTCTTCTTAGTTATTTCAGATAAAACTATCTCCTTAAACTTGTTAGCATCACTACTTACTCATTGATCATACAAAAATGTTTTCATTGCACTGAGCTGGATTCAAATCTAAAGTACAGCATCACAAGATGTTTTGTTACTGTTATTAAAGTGTTTCTGATTCATCACAAAATACAATGTATAGAACCCAGTGTATAACAGATATATCTAAAAAGCCATACTTTCAAGTTGTACACTATGTCTTGCTTTTCTTTCATTAATTCTGTGATTTTATCTTTTTGTTCTTTCACCACAGATGTCAGCTCATGGATCAAACTAGCAGATTGTTTTTCCTTTTGCTGCGAGTGGAGGAGAACTTGTTTATGCTCTGCCAGTTCAGCAGTAAGTCTATCAAAGCCTTCTTTAACCTGTTTTAACAAGAAAACAAAAGATTCAAATAAGGTGTTCAGCATAACATTTTAATGAATGACAGTTCAATTTAAAAATGCATTCACTATGCAATATTAACTTGCACCATGAAATTTAGGCCACCTATTAATTTAAAACATATCAGAATAAGACACATTTAAACAAATCACACTGATTGTATTTTAAATGTTTACTTGCAATACATTTCTTTGAAAAATACACTGCTTTAAAGTTACATGAAAAAGTTTATTTTCTTATAACTGAATAAAGTTTTTCTTCTCAATGGCTGGGGGGTTGTCCTTGTTTTGTTATATTTTTGAGAAAATACTTTTCAGAAATTATTATCCCAATCATAATACCTTTTGGAACTGAGACGACCAAGCAGTCAGTAAACTTGACTTCTCAATTCTCAATTATTTATCCAAGTTTCTAAGAAACATTATTAAGAACATGTTTTCAACGTAGTGGTCATTTCAGTATCTAC
This sequence comes from Calamaria suluensis, assembly GCA_032468135.1. NCBI lineage: Eukaryota > Metazoa > Chordata > Lepidosauria > Squamata > Calamariidae > Calamaria > Calamaria suluensis. The sequence continues at coordinate 81,852 of JANHFP010002258.1, read as the reverse complement.
CTAAATTAAAGAGCAAAATAACTCCTATGATTTCTTTTCCCATATATTTTCCTCTTCTTACCTCTGAAAATCTTTTGGCTTCTATAGTTAAGGCTACACGGAATTCATCCTCTAGATCCTTATATTTATGGTTTAATAGATGACGTTTTTCCTGTAGTTCTTTAATATGGTCCTTATGTGTCTGTTCTTCTCTGGCTACTTCTTTTGACAGAGCTTCTTGAAATTCTGAGCCATTTAATGTAACTCTGGTTTCCAGTTCTTTTCTGGAACAGTAAGACAGAATTGCAATAGCACTTAGACTTATATGCCGCTTTACAGTGCTTTACAACTCTCTCTAAGCGGTTTTACAGAGCCAGCATACTGCCCCCGACAATTTGGGTCCTCAAAAGGATGGAAGGCTAAGTCAACCTTGAGCCTGGTGAGATTCAAACTGAAAAATTGCAGGCAGCTGGCAGTCAGCAGAAGTAGCCTGCAGTACTGCACTCTAACCACTGCGCCACCGCAGCTCTACATTAAGATGAACAGAAATTGCTTCTCATAAGCAAAATTCCATACTTCTAAGAAGCCCATATTTAATGTGGAGGCACAAAGTAAAGTCCAGGATTTCATAAAAATTGGATGGATTACAATTCCGTTATAGAACCACTTCTGCCATAATGACTTTCAGTCATCTTTCAAGCTTACGTGCCAGCCTTTAAAACAGAAGGGCTCATATGTTTTTGGTTGGCATGATGGGAATTGCGTTCTAAAAAGTAGGTAGAGCCAAAAAAAAGAGTATAAAAGTCAGACCAGTATAAAACAGAATTATAATTAATCTAGTATTCACACAATTCATTACATTTAATGGGAGAGTTAGTTTGGCCTAGCGCAGAGGTTCCCACACTTGGCAGCTTTCAGACTTGTGGACTTGAACTTCCAGAATTCTCCAGCCAGCTCTGCTGGCTGGAGAATTCTGGGAGTTGACGTCTACAACTCTTAAAGCTGCCAAGTTTGGGAACCTCTGGCCTAGTGATTAAGGTACCCCGCTAGAAAGCAGATCATGATGAGCTCATGTTCTTAGCCATAAAAGCCAACTGGGTGACTTTGTGTCAGCTCTCTCTTTCTCAGCCAAACACCACCTGACAGGGTTGTTTTGGGGAGAATAGGAAGAAGATGTGTTGGACATTTTCATCATTTTGAGTTATTTGTAAAAGCAGTAAATGGAGTAAATAACATAATTTGTAAACCACCCAGAGTCATCCTTATGGGGTGATGGGATGCACAACAATTTAATAAGTAAGTATGTAAATAAGTAAATAAATAAATTAAAAATATGAGCACTGAATATATTAAGATAAATGTCATGTTAAAAATAATTATTGGTTGACAGCTTCCGGAGGATTTCTGGTAGTTTCTCCCAAAGTCAATAGGAACCCCAAGTTGTGCAGCTATTTTTTTAAAAAGATACAATACACAAATCAAGTCATTGTGACTGCAAGTGAAATTAAGACAGTCTTATGTACAGAGTTCTACCCTAAAACGATCAAGTTGACCCCTTATTTTCTGAGACATTGATGATGTTTTCATTTAAATCTATATTGTATATAATTTTTTGATTGATTTTTACAAATTTTGATTTGGAACTGCCACATAATAATCAATTCTACAAAAGGTTTGTAGAAAGGCTAATTGGGTCAGGATTTATTCAATCATCAGAAATCTGACGTTTAAAACTTGAAAAAAAATTTAGCAACATTTTTTAAAAATTAGGTGTTTATTCAAAGTTTCAAAAATTTAAAATGAGCTGTCCCTCACATACTCAACAATGCTACATATATTAGATTATTAGGAAACATGTACCTGTGCTCCTTCTCTCTTAGTGTTAGGAGTTCATGGACTTGTTCCACCTTATCTTTTTGTTGCCGAAGAGATATTCGAAGTAACTGTACTTCTCTCTCCGCTGCTGATGCTTTAAGTTCTGCAGTTTGAATCCTTTTCATCTGTGGTGTTTGAAATAATAGCAAGAGAAATAATCACAATTCCAAAGCTTGATAGCACAGGCAGATAATTCTTGAGCAGTAGCAAGTTTTCCGATGGTACGATTAACAAATGTTAGGGTTTTTTAAAAATTGTTTTTACAAATTATTACCTGGTTTCAGTATAAAGGACAATAAAGGTAAAGGTTTCCCTCACACATATGTGCTAGTCATTTCCGACTCATGATCATCTCCGTTTCAAAGCCAAAGAGCCAGCGCTGTCCAAAGACCTCTCCATGGTCATGTGGCAGGCATGTCTAAACACCAAAGGCGCACGGAACACAGTTACCTTCCCACCAAAGGTGGTCCCTATTTTTTCTACTTGCATTTTTACGTGCTTTCGAAACTGCTAGATTGGAAAAAGCTGGGACAAGTAATGGGAGCTCACCCCATTACAAGGCACTAGGGATTTGAACCGCTGAACTGCCGACCTTCCGATCAACAAGCTCAGCTGTCTAACCTGCTAAGCCACCGTGTCCAGATCTAAAGGACAATACACAAGCTTTATACAGTAACTCTTGGCCAGCATCGAAGCAATAATTTAAAGTTTTCAGACTGAATCAGCCAAGCTATTTTGATCCAATATCAAAACACAAACAACATTGACTCTTATCATTATGATGAACTTATCTTAAAACTTGCTCCAAAAATCAGTACATGTAATTCATTTGACCATATTCAAGGAAGAACAGAGCTATTCTTTATATATCAAGTAAAATTCTGGTCATATTAAACAAAAAAATTAAAAAAAACAAATAAATTTTAATTGCAATATTAACACAATCTTTTGTTATATTCAGAACCAGCAATCTTACCTCTGAAGCTTGCTGGTGTGCTTTTTGTGACTCCAGCTTGGAGAGAGCTTCTTCTAAACTCTGGAGAGCCTTTTGCTGATCCTCTTCTTTTTGTTTGGACCGCTCTAACTCCTTACCAAGTTTTTCAGCTTCTTCTTTCAGTTGCTGAATATCAATCTGAAGTCTTGTCTTTGCATTTCGTTCTCTCAAAATCAGTTCCCTTAGCCTGAGAAACATATGTGTGGATGGTGTATTTATTTACTTATCTATATCCCACTTCATTATTTTTAGAAATAATTCAAGGTGACGAACATATCCAACACATTTACCTCCTATTTTCCCCACAACAACTTCATTATTTTACTTCAAATTGTTATTTAAATGTCTGACTGAGCAAATGAAGAGATGTCAGAATAATTATTCTGGTCAAGTCATATCTGACCTGAGATATTCTTTATTAAATCAATGCAGGAGAATCACAATTTAGAACAGGTGTATCCAATCCATGGCCCACAGGCTACCTATGGCCCTGGACAAGTAGCAAAGTACCCCACAAGATAATAAAAAATAAAAGTTGTTATTTATAGAAATAGCACTTAGATTTATTTACCGCTTCATAGTGCTCTACAGCCTCTCTATATGGAGTCAGCATACTGCCGCCAACAATCTGGGTCCTCATTTTACCAACCTCGGAAGGATGGAAGGGTGAGTCAACCTTGAACCTGGTAATATATTTTATATGCCAAAGGTTGGACAATCATGATTTAGACATACATCTTCCTTGTCTTGTTTTTAAAGTTCAGGACAAAGAAGCAGTTGCTATCCTCTAGATATATCAGGACTACAACTCTAAGATTTCTCATACAAAAGGCCATACTACTACTACTACTACTACCACCACCACCACCACCACCACCACCACCACCATCTTACTATACTTCTATGCTGCCCAACTCCAAATGACTTTGGATAGCTCATAACAATCAAAAGAAAGAAATTATTATAAAACTAATTATTTATTTATTTATTGTTCACATTTATATACCGCCCCTCTTCTTACGGACTCGGGGCGTTGCACAGCCAATACATTTAAAAACAATACTAATGAAAGGAAAAAGAAAGAAAAAGATGGCAGGAATGACAGATTGGATGAAAACAAAGACCTGAGAGAAGAGCCATAGCTTCATAACTCTTTGAAATAACGGAAGACTATGGGCCTTCCAGATCTCGGAGAGAAATACTAATACTCACCTATCTGTAGTGTAAACAGCAACACTTTGAATATCTTTTCCTTCTTTGGCCTGGTTCTGCAACTGCTTAATGCTTTCACTCAGTTTCTTTTCAGCTTGTTCAGCTTTCCATCGCTTCTCTCTCTCCTGATCTAGTTCTTGAATTAGTGCCTAAAAAAAAGAAAATGTATTTTTCTGAAACAAACTAGTAGCGTATCAAAAGTTTCTTGCTTCTATTACAACAAAAGCTATCCCAATTTTATTTTAAAGTTTATATCAATACTACACAGCAAAAATGAAAATCTCTCAGGCACATATCACTTCAGAATAATAAATATATCTACCCTGTAAGTTAATTCTTCTTGAATACCAGTATCCACATTTAGTTTTTTCATTTGACTTTTCGGCCCACCCAAATTCTTCGGTGTTTCCCCCACTATTTTCAAACTTGCAATTTCTGAAGCTGGGCTTGAACTTTCTTGCTCTTTGATGTGGGATTCTTGAAATTTAGGCTTGATGAAATCTTTCTCTTGTTCTCTAAAGTGAAACAAAAATTGAATTTCCATTGAATGGATATAAGCCTGCCAGAATACCGTGGGTATTATTTAAAAGGCCCCACAATACTTAGAAGGGTTTTAAAATCTATAAAACTATCCCACAGGTAAATTTCTGCAAAACAATAATCCTTTCTACAGTTTCTAGAAATATACTTCTGAACGAGTTTTTTGGGCAGTAAATAAAATTAATCTAAAACGTTAGCTTCATTTTCAACAGTTTCATTTGAGTTTTAACTTTTTTATCCAAGTCAGTAAACAGAAATTATTTATAGAAAAGATCAAACATAAGCGCTATCACCATTAAACTTCACCATTAATTAGTCTTATTTTCATGAAAACCAGGTTAGATTCAATTCTGCAGATTACTTATCTTCAGGAAAGACTAACAGACTACATGTGAATATGAAAGCACTGATAACTGAATTAAAACTAAGATATCATACCTGGCTGACAGTTTGCCCTTTTGAGAACGGAGCTTGGTTGATAAAGTGCTTTTCCGATAATTAGGCAATTTGCTCCTTTTAGTAGCTTTTCTATTCTCTTTTCCACTTTCACTGCCACTCTCGGATGTAAAATCTGTTTCTTTTTTGGATTTCGCAGTCACATCAGCTTTTGAAGAATTAGTAACCTGAAAATAATCAAATATGTTGATTAGTAACTCTTATCTGGTCTGTTCACTTTTGCTGTTGTTTCCTCTGCTGATCCAGGAAAAGATAATAGAATAGACTATAATTCATTATTGGCCAAATGTGATTGGACACACAAGGAATTTGTCTTGGTGCATATGCTCTGGGTGTACATAAAACAAAAGATAGATCCATCAAGATCATAAGGTACAACACTTAATGATAGTCATAGGGTACAGATAAGCAGTCAAATCATATTAGGAAATATGACAACATAATAAATATGTTGTTAGAAATTAAAAACACATTAAAAAGCAAACACTAAGTATTCCATTATCAAAGTAACAACCCAATCTCCCACAAGAGCTAAATACATTAGTCAGACAAGTACAAACAGTCAGAACACTAGACAAAGAAATAAGTACCTATGCAACATCTTTCAACAAAATAGATACCATGCAATCAAAAAATACAGCTTAACCCTGAAAGGAATATACTGTCTTCTATTGGAATAACATGTTGCAAATGAAAATATACCAACAAACATTTGTCAAGCTAAACTAAAAAAAAAATTAAAGGTTACTACCTTTTGCAAGAGGTGTGATATCTGTTCTTCTAGTTTTTTTATCCTTGAGTCATTATCAAATTTATTTTTTTCTGGCTCAGAAGATGACATTATTTCAGTTGAAGAGCCAGTGGTAACACAAGGTAATATCTTTGTCCTCTGGTGAAACTGGGCTAATACCTGATCAATATGTGGTGTTATTATTGGCCAATTAACATAAGTCTATTAAAAAGAAATTAAAAATTCTAAGTCATACAAAAAGAAGTTCAACTAACTTTATAGAGTTCAAATAAAAGCAAAAAATATTAATCTACAGCACCTCTTCTTCATCTGTATAACTGGATGAAACTAAACAGCTTAAGAGATCTTCCAAGCACTTCAAATCAGATGAGTGTGGTTCCATTAAGTTAATCAATTCACCAAATATATTTTTCCCATCCAAGATGGTCAGCTGAGGCAAAGCCTGAAGGAGAATCTCTCTGTAGCCTTCAAATAATAAAAGAAATTATTTTATAACTGCATTGTGAAAAGCCTCCAAATGCTTTTCCAAATTAGTTCCATTTGCCCTAAATTTTATCCTATCCACCTGAACAATTGCAGCACTTTTACCTATTTTGGCACACACGGGGTTACTTTTTCCATTTTTCTCCAAAGTAAGATTAGTCAAGTATTGCAGTCCACTAAGGCACTGAAGTAAATGGTTAACATTATTTACACAGTTGCTGTGAAGTTCAATATGATTAATTTTAAAGTTCGGTCCTCTAAGATGTAGAAGTCCTGTAAAAAAAATACAAGTCAATAAATGTTGAAACATCAAAAAATCATTTATCTAAACAGTTTAATTAAAATAGGAAAAAAATTCCCCCTCTTTTGTAAAGTATTCCAAATTTATTTATTTATTTGGAAAATGATTGTGCATATCTTCACAAAACAATTATGATTGCAAAGCAAGTGTTGCAAAACCGAGGAAGACAGGAGAGAGACTAATTCAAGAGGGGTATTTATTCAGGCATCAAGAATGACAATTTGATAATTCATTATGAGATCATTACAGAACAGGGACCATTTGGATTTGCAGTCACTGTGACAGTATATGGAATGGCTTTGGGACAGGAAGAGCCACAGCCAAGACAAGTCAGATAAGCGGCAGCTTATCTTTCAGAAGGAATGTGGATATAACAAGCAACCTAATTCTTGGGCTGTAAAGGGAATGGTATAAGAAATTTCCTTTCAGAATTGAAAAATTCTGTTAATGTCACTGTATAATAAAGCAGAGCTGGTACATCCTAGCGTAGCGGTCACCAACTGGTGGTCTATGGACCCACTGGTCCCTGAGAATATTTTGGTGGTCAGCAGAAAAAATATTTGCATTTTTAATATTACATTAAATAAGGGGTCCTCAAACTTTGGCTGCTCAGCTCCGGCAACTACTTCCTGTTGGGGCCCTAAGGAGCCCGGGCAGGCAGGCAAGGAGTGGCTGGGCGGGGAGGAGTGAGTGAAACCAGCGAGACATCCCTTGATGTGAGTGACATTGTTGGCCACTCCCACCCAGTCACATAACCACTTAACCACACCCACCCAGCTTGTCACTTGGCAGATCATATTAGAGGTCCATGGGATTTAAAATTATGAATTTAGTGGTCCCTGAGGTCCGAAAGGTTGGTGACCTAGTATATTTCTTTCCTGGAATACCTTGTAAAGCTGATAGCTACAGACACAAGAACATATTAAGCTAGTCCTGCTAATAAACTGCCTTCTTCTCTAAAAGTTCTAACTACAATGCCACAAACACATTTAGGGGTGTCAACATCCCTGGGCTCAAAATTGTGCATGCATCCAGGTAATCCTAATCTTACCTTTCTTAAATTATGCATCAAATGCATTGCATGCACATAAAAAGGGATAAGGCTTTCATCTAGTTCTGCCCATCTTTTTGAATCCTATGATCGTCACTGTGTTAGGGTCTGTGCATATGGATTCCAAACAGTTTCCGCAAAGTCAGTAATGGTTGGGTTTGAATAGATTGAGCTGAAAATTTCTTACCTGAAAGGTCATCTATACGGTTGTAAGATAAATTCAGTTTAGTTAAATTATATAAATTTTCCAGCCCTAGGGAAAAGACATTTTTTTAAAAAAAATGACAGTAATCAGAAGTGAATCCCACACATATTTCAATCTGAAATTTCTAGCCATTCTGTGAGCATTCTACCACCACATCCAATTAGTCAGCATTCTGTGCTTAAGCCTTAAGGAGCTATTGTTCTGACAGCTTTATCTTTTTTTACTTTATGTATCCTTTACAAACCCTGGCTAAGCATACTGCCTTCTTAATTTATAAATTGATGGTAAATTAACATTAGGAAAATTACCAAGGTCCATTAATTTAGGCTAGCCTTGGTAACCAACTCTTCATCTCTTTTATTCTTGATCTGATTGTGTACTGTTAATTGTGAACCTCAGCACAGCCATTTTAGTCTTCTGATTCAGTTATAGATGGTTTGGCATTAGGCTGCCATAGAACTCAAAACATACTGGAAATCTTTTTTTTTTTGGGGGGGGGAGAGG
>JANHFP010002258.1:39802-54460 GCA_032468135.1 Calamaria suluensis | reverse complement strand
AAACGTCGCCAGGAAACTTCCAATTCTACGCGGGAGAAAACCCGAATAACCGAAGAGCCACATATATATATATATATGCAGTTTACTTAACTGCATATATATATATATATATATATATGCAGTTTACTTAACTGCATATATATATATATATATATATGCAGTTTACTTAAGCAGAGGCACATATTCTGAGGTTCTGCTTGTTTTATCTTTGTAGAAAGAGTTTGCAAGTATTTAAAATTAGATAACATCTGTTCCCTGCCATATCTATATGCAGCATGCTTGCATTGGGAAAGCAAATTCTATCCCAGAACAAGGCTTTATAATTGATTATTTTCTTGCCTAAATTACTTGAATATTTCAACATTAGCGTTTTGGATTTAAAATTCATTACGTTACTCCACACATTTGTTGAACTAGATAAGCAGTTAACCTTCAAAAACACAAGCTAGAACAGTGGCTCCAGTCTTTTGGACACCAGGGACTGGTTCCACAGAGAAAGCTTTTTCCATGGATCGGAGAGGGTGTGGCTTTGCATACTGCCTCCATCTCATGAGTTTTTTTGCTTGTTTGCATGGTCCAGTTGCTTGCATGCCGCAGCTCGGTGCCATTCCGTAGCCCGGGAGTTGGGGATCCTGAGGCAGAATAGAACTTCCAGTCTCCACATATATAGAGCTTGTTTTCCAGGCTTCTTGCTCTTGAACATGATGACAAAAACCAACTAATACTTCAAGGTTACCTTTTGTAGGCCACAGCTCTTGCCAGATTACTGACAGAATTCAGAGTGTTATCTCTGCAAGTTTCTGGCACTTCTTCTAATGGGTGCATAGCAGTGGCGAAATCTATTTTTTTTTTCTACCTGTTCTGTGGGCGTGGCTTGGTGGGCATGGCAGGGGAAGGATGCTGCAAAATTTCCATTCCCACCCCACTTTGGGGCCAGCCAGAGGTGGTATTTACTGGTTCTCCGAACAACTCAAAATTTCTGTTACTGGTTCTTCAAACTACCACCAAGCCAGAGGTGGTATTTGCCGGTTCTCCAAATTGCTCAAAATTTCTGCTACCGATTCTTCTAACTGCTCAAAATTTCCACTACCTGGTCTTCGAACTGCTCAAAATTTCCACTACCGGTTCTCCAGAACCTGCTGGATTTCACTCCTGGTGCATAGATAATGGGAAGTATATAGCCAGAAACTAAGTACATATGTAAACTGGAACATTATCAATATTGCTCAATATTTTATTTGAAGTTCCTGAAGGACTTTTTGGATCAAATCATATTGCTTTTGACTATACATTTTGTTTGGGAAGAAAGCTCAGGCCTTCCAAACTCCTATAACATTGTTTCTTCTTCTTTATACTAGGAATGAGATTCTTCTCAAGAAAATACTTATGGCTGCCCTGGTCACCCCACTTCCTGCCCATAATTTGATATAATTCTTACATATAAGTCATTATTAGTCATTTATTAAGTATGTTTCTGATTTTGTATTGTTAATTGATTATCCTGGTTTGCACTTGTTAAAATTCTTGCAGTCTCATTAGAGCTCTTGGTTTACTAAACAGCAGAAAAATCTACTCCTACTCAAGTGTCTTGATTGCTCAATTAAAAAAACACAGTAAAATAATTGATAGCAGCCCAGATGAGGTATGGGGTTATGGTGAACTTAATCCTGTTTGAAGCAGGCTACTAGCAGGTCTGTTTATCCTTGAAGTAAGACAGTTGAGTAAGTTTACTTGTTTTATTAATTTACTTCCAAAAGTTTAGTTAAAATCCCTTATGCAAGGTGGTTGCATTACTGTCATGCTTTATGGATTTAATTTAGGAACTTTTAATTTTTGAGCTACAGAACCTTTGGAGAAATGGGAGCATGGAATTCAACTTTTTGTTATGGAACCTGAACACAATTCCAACAGTATAAAAGAATAGATTCATTCACCAATTGGTATATTTAGCACTGGGATTATAACACATATCTTTTATAGCTATCTTAGTTATTAATGATTGGGAAGGTTCATAGTTGCATTCTTAATATTCCTAAAAAATAGATTGGGGAGAAAGACTGGTATAGAAGGTTTAGGGATTCACATTTTTAAGATAGATTTCACAATTGCTCATCTAACACAAACTTATTTGTTTTCTGGGATATGAATTATTAAACCTAAAAATTGGTTCTAAACTTTTGAAAATTTCTGCAGGGCAGAATAGCATTTCTGAAAGGGGAGTTTTAATGTGGATTGTCATTGTAAAGGGAGCTGCAGTTAATTAATTTCATTTGGTACATCAAACCATCCAAAATAGGTAATATTTAAAGCCCAAGACTTTTCACAAATGAAAGTGACATAGAATTTAATGCACGTCAGCCCTAATTTAACACTTTTGATCAGAACATCAAATGTTCCATTAGTGACACTTAATTTTCTCAGCCTGTTTGATGATAATAATTGGCAGAAGCCCAGGTGTTACTGACTGAAGCTCCTAACCAGTCTGCTTTAATTTCTCATCTTTAGGAATTCCTTCCGTTGTCAAATTAAGTTAAGAAGTATGATTTCTTTGAACAAGAATACTAAATTTCATGTCCCACTTCAAAAACTGATCTTCAAGAATTGGGACTACTTAGAACACATACCATAATCTCAACTTCAGGAAATCCAGAGTCACTACTGTTTAATTTTCAAATGTTTATTTTTTAGTTAAAAAGACATTGTAGATACACAGGCAAAATTCTCAAAAAAAGAGGAAGACCCTGAGCTCATATCCGGGTTGGGTTCCACTTACCTTTACTACCGGTTCTCTTCGCGCACACACTTCATGCGCTCTGTGCAGCACGTTAAAGCACGCACATCAGCACACATGCCAAATGTGCGCTGCATGCATGTGCACTACCTTTTGAACAGTTGAGGTGTGGCAATCAACTGGTGAAAAACGAAGTCATAAAGGTAAAAAAATTGCTGGAGCAGGCGGGAGGGCCCAGCTTGTGGCCATAGAGAACCAGTTCACTGACACAATCCCGTCATTGCTACTGGATCATGCGAACTGGTCCAAACCAGGAGCAACCCACCACTGGTTCATATGCTGTAAAGTCAATGTCAGTGTCTGAATAGTAGGAACAGCTAGCAGAGAGCAGTGTGGGGGAGACTGGAGCTGCAGACGAGGATGAGGAAGAGCAAGCCCAAGCTGGACCGACTGGCTAGGGGCAGAAAAAGGGAGGAGAATTTCAGAGGATGAACTGGGATCAGCTTCCCCACCTGATCTGAGGGAAAGATGCAGGGATAAGAGAGCTTTGGAAAAAGGTCTACTCAGGAAGAAGTGAGGAATGGGATGCAGCAGACCTGGGGGCTTTAAAACTAGCCAGTTTTGTAGAACTAATTGCTGGAGCCAAAGGCTGATTTTCAGTGTAGCTGCTTAGTAACTCTTTGCCTCCGAGATTCTGGATTCCTGTTGTGAGATATCACATCAAGCTTGGACAGCATTATCACTTCCTAATTGCGAGTACTTTGGACTGCAGCCAGATTCTGTGCCTAATTTGACGTGTCTTCATTTTGCTTCTGCAGAAAAGTCACCATTGCTGGACAATTAGTTTAATAAGCATTTGAGTTTGGAAATAAAGACTGTTTTCCTTTGATGCATTGTCTTTCTTTTTCTGCATCAAGCTGGGTCATCACAGTCAATCCTTTATTTAACTTGTTTGTCTACTCTTCATCATAGATTTCACCCTTTTTTATTTTTTATTGGGATTTTTGTGTATTACTTTGCAATAATAATTTTATGAATTCATAAATGACTCTAGGCAGTTCCCCAAATGCAAAAGAGCAGCAATTTCATAAAATTGAACTCATATCTATAAAAAGAAACATTCATTCATACCTGACTCCAGTTTAAAGAAACAATCCATCTTAATCCAAATCCTGTGGAAAGAGACAGTTTGTAAGTACTTGAAGGCTTACACAATAGATGGGATGTTTGTATCTAGGACTTTGTGGTTGATTCAATTATGCATGCCTATAACAAAGCAGAATCTAGCAAATTTACTGCATTTTTCTTTTATGCAGACCACTACATAATCATGAAACCAGAGATCAACATTGCAGTGTCCCTATAAACCAGAGGTAGTGTTTACTTAAGTTCCCTGGATGTAATGCACAGTAGTTGCGCATTACATCCAGGTGGGTGGGCCTAGCCTCCCGGAGTCACCATTACCGGTCCACGCGATCTGGATGGAACCGGCTGAATCCCACCACTGATATAAACCCAAGCATAAATAAATTATTTTTGATTTTAAAAACGGTGTAATTAAAATATTTTAGTAATCTGGAATAAAAAAACAATGGTCAAATATCACAAGATTACATCGTTACCAACTGAATATTTGCAAAAAAATAAATAAAATGTTTAACATTAAAAAAAAGAAGCCCCTGGGCAGGATACAATATTAACACCACCACCCATCCCTAGACTAGAGGACTTCTTTAGATTACAAGTTAAGATTCCTTAGTTAGCACAATATGTAAACATAACCATTTTTTTCTTTAATCAGTCTCTTCCACTGAAATACTACATTGTATATTTTACTGCTCCAATATTTCAGTAAGTCGTGCTCAGAATATAGCACTAAATGATTGCAACACAGGCCTGCTCTAGTCTAGTGATGCTATGCTATCTCAATTATTATTTTTTTACTGATGTCAAAGTTTGCTAGATGAAACAAAGCAAACAATATACAATTCTTTATATTGTGAAAATAACTCCACAAATCTTCACTTCTGTTCTAAGTAAGAAATGGCAACTACATTTCAATTTTTTCTTGGTTTCACTTTGGCATTAGAATGACTCATTCTGCCTGGGTGAATTGTTTTTCTTTTTTTTAAAAAAATGCGGTTTAAGAGCTGGTGAACTTTCAACCCGACAGAACTATTGGATATAATTTTCTTGTCAAAACTATCCATGTGCAATTACATGACTACTTTTCTTCCATCTCATTTCTTCTAAAGTTATTGATCTGCTGCTGTTATATATCATGTTAGAAATCCAGGGTCACCAAAACCGAAACTCCTAACAGATTTGGCCACAAAACCAGAATCAAACTCTTGACGAGGGAGGTATGCCACTTTTCTGCATGGTGGATTTTGTACTTGAAAAGAAAGTGAATTTTTGACATAAATGTGCAGATAACCAGAGGGAGAAACAGTCTAAAAGATGACTCATGCTTGACATCAGTGCAACTGATTTTATCAAGTTTGCTTTCAAAACCTATCGTAGGTTTCCAAAACCCTTGATCTCCGAAATGTTTCCTTAAATAACAATGCTTGCTGGACCTACCATCTTCTTTATATGGTATATTTATTATAAGATTAATTCATTTGGAATATCTATATCTATATATTTGTTTCTTATGTAGAACATGAAAAATATGCAATCAATTTGAAGCCCTATATGAGAGTGAGAAATCATTGCTACTAATCAGGGCAACAGTGCAGTATTTTGGCCTCAGAGGCTATAAGCTATTTCTGAGCTATCAGATTAGGAAACATTTAGTATCTTTCTGCAATTTCTAAAAGTAGCTGAGATTTTTCTTAGATTTTGTAATTGTAGCAGAATTTGGCTAGAATTTAGGATTACACCTCATACCTCTTAACTAATAAAGCCTTTAAAACAGTTTTAATCATCTAACAGAACACTGTAATCAACATTATTAGAGGGGAGAAAATCTTTATTTACTCTTCCTTTCTCAAGACAGCTATAAGAATATTTTTCCTTCTATATTCAGTTTTCTGAGTAGAGCATCCACTTTTATTTTCAAGAATTGCCATCCTGGAACATTTTATATGGAAGGACAGTCTCATATTCAAAAACATCTATTTTCTTTTAACTTCAGTTACATGGTGTTTAGAGAGCACATTCCCAAAATTTTGTAGTATCAAGGTGACACAATAAGTCAATCTTATTTGAGATTGTAATGGTTTATAATGCTTAAAATATCTAGTATCATTTTATTGCTGGTGTTGTAACTATTTTTTAACTTGCTGAAGTAATGCAGCCTTTTGAAAAATGCTTTGAGATGTCCTGCCTATGAATTACTTTCAATGTTGCTGATAGCTATTGAAGGTATATGATGATAAATGATTATCAAAAAACTGTTTACTAACTTAGATAGCACCTGAGATGTTAGCACAGATCTGCAGTCACTTTTCAACTGATTTACAGCCCAGAGATAATTCAACCTAGCACAATTTTTTTCCTCAACAGTTTCAGAATCAATGGATTCTGCAAGGAAAGCAGCAACCTGGAAATAGGAGAAAGTTCCTAACAGTGAGGACAATTAACCAGCGGTACAACTTGCCTTCAGAAGTTTTAGGGACTTCATCACTGGAGGTTTTTGAGACTGGACAGTCACCTCTCTGAAATGGTACAGGGTCTCCTGCTTGAGAAAAGGGGTTGGATTAAAAGACCTCTAAGGTTTCTTCTAACTCTAATCTGATTGATTGAAACAATAGCATAAAGGTGTTTACTTAGGAATAAAGTTTTGAGTTTGCACAGTATGTATATTGGATGGGTTTTTTATTATTTTTATGGACCCCCTGTTAATTTCCACTACTATTTTTACAGAGGAACTACTGAAGAGAATTAGTCCATTAATCAGAGGAAAATATTTATTTACAGGAATGTAAAATTTATGTTACAACATTTGAAACAAAATTGTGTTGAATGTTGACGCAAAACCAAAATGTTCAGAAGGTGAATGCAAATAAACATCCTGTCCTATTATTGAACACCTCCATGGTTTTTAAAAATGGTGGTAGAGTTTATGGATGTGTCATGTTTTGGATTTAGTACAAATGAAGGGTTCTGAAATTTGTAGCAGTGGCAATTTTTGTCATGCCTCTGCTGGAGTCCGATTTGGAAGAGATGGAACAGATGGCAGAGGGAGGTGAGGAAGAACAGGCCACGACAGAGCCTGAGGAGAGCCTGAGAGAGAGAGAGCTCTGACGAAGGCACAGCACCCCCAGTGGACGCCAGGGAGAGACGCAGGTAGAAGAGGGCCAGGAATGCAGGGCTTACTCTGGAGTAGGAAAGAGACCTTTATAAGCTGGAGAGAGGCTGAATTAAATGCCTGTCTTTGGAACTCTCTCTCTCTCGGTAAGACACTTCTGCATTCCTGTCTGTGCTTATCTCGTGCAGCTTGGCAGACATCCCTGTTTTTGTTAACCCATTTTTCAATCCAGAAAGGAGAAGCTTTCAGTTTAAAGTATTAAATTCTGTTTGTTCGTTTTGCTTCTGTTTATTTGCCATTTAATGATTTTGAGTGGGGTCACCACAACTTTCCTTTCTGCAACTCATTAAAGCAGCTGTTTGTGTTGCCTCATGTTCTGAAAAGCTCCCTTCCAAATTGTATTGTTCAATCCTATATTCACTCAAGTTATAATCCTTTCTATGATCTTAATATTTTTTCCTCATTTCATAGAATTGTTCTAAACCAAAATGCAACATGATTTAATGCCTATGTTTAAAAAAAGGAGGGGGAAATATCCCTATGACAATAGAATCAAAATTCCATCTTTTTCTGGATACTTTTGACTTGCATGCAAGGATATTTGGCAAAGGGATGCAGAAAGCAACCCTGCCTATTCTTTTCTTTCTCTTGGTACTTTTATAATCACTGCATGGAGTGAGAAAAAATAATTTATACAGAAAATAGACAGCTGTTATAGAAACATTGTAATAATGCAACAGACAGAAAATCAGTGTGAAGGAGCTCTCAGTTCAAGTAAAAGCATGTGTTTTGCCTACAGAATATTCCAGCTTGTCTTTGGCATCTGAACTAAAGCTTAGATTTAGCAGATGGCAGCTTCACATTTTATTTGCAGGTTTAACTGAGCAACAGGCTGTTCTTTTCCCATAGCTTTTAATCAGTGGTGAAATCCATTTTTTTTTACTAGCGGTTCTCTGGGCGTGGCATGGTAGGCGTGGCAGGGGAAGGATAGTGCAAAATCCCCATTCCCACTCCACTCTACTCTGGGGCCAGCCAGAGGTGGTATTTGCCGGTTCTCCGAATTGCTCAAAATTTCTGCTACCAGTTCTCCAGAACCTGTCAGAACCTGCTGGATTTGACCCCTTCTTTTAATCTGGTAATACAATGCTGCATTTAGAGATGCTTTACAGATATGCATACTGCATTTCCTGCCTGACTTTTTTTGTATGGACATCGTAAGAGTCACATTTCAAGCATTTGAAATCTATAATGCACAACTGAGGCACTGTACAATTTACATATAAGGTAAAGGTTTCCCTCGCACATATGTGCTAGTTGTTTCCAACTCTAGGTGGCAGTGCTCATCTCCATTTCAAAGTTGAAGAGCCAGCACTGTCCAAAGACGTCTCTGTGGTCATGTGGCCAGCATGACTAAACAGCAAAGGCTCACAGAACGCTGTTACCTTCCTACCAAAGGTGGTCTCTATTTTTTCTACTTGCATGTTTACGTGCTTTCGAAACTGCTAGGTTGGCAAAAGTGCTAGGTTGGCAGAAGAATTGACATCTAGATCTGGATAATTCATGAATTGTATGTCTAAAATGATGTAGCAATGAATTTATGGAAGCCACATTTCCAAAAATGAAGACCGAAGAAATATTTGTGAAAATACTAAGCAATACACTTTGAAGAGGTTTTGGGGAAAGATCATACACCCACTCAGTGAACACCTACCACAATCAAATGCATCTTCTATTTAACTATCAATGTAGACATGATTGAAGTTTTGATGGTTCCTTTGGGCCCTCAAAAAGTGCTTGCATTTCCGTGCTTTAGTCATGCCAGCCACATGACCATGGAGACGTCTTCAGACAGCGCTGGCTCTTCGGCTTTTAAATGGAGATGAGCACCGCCCCCTAGAGTCAGAAACGACTAGCACATATTGTGAGGAAAACCTTTATTCGTTGACAAACTACACTTATTCTACCCTTATCCAGATTAATATGAATTATGATCATAGAAACAATCTCATTTCAAGCCTAGCTTTCTAAGCAAGACTGAAAAAATAGGACTATGGCATTAATCAACACTTTTTGTATGCTATTGAGAAGAGAGAAGCGTGATGTTTCTATGGTAAATCACACACATACAGTATATATGTATACTGTATATTGTATGATATGGTCTAAACAGTATGATGCACTCATTTTGCAATTCAACTGCAGAGAAACCAATGTATCTATCTACCTGTCTGGCTAAAATAGGTTAAAACTAGAATCTCCAGTCACCTGAGTGAAGAACTAAAAAAGAAGAAGATAGGCATCACACATGCCACCTTTACAACATGGCAACATTCATAAAAGTATTAAGAGATTTTTGAACCATACTGATCTATAGCTTATCCAAAATGTGCTTATCTGAAGCTAAGAGTAGCAACATAGAGGTTGGGGCAGATTAAGATTAATAATAGTTTTCTACTGATATCACAAGAAACTGTGTACAGAATATATTCAAAGTATATCCATTTTAGTGTAATGATGCATTGAAAAATTTCAAAGACAAATATTGATTTGTTCTTTTTAAAAACCCACTGATGTTTGTTGCCTTAAATCAGGAATAAAAAATAATTAATATATATATTGGCTCATAAATTTTTGTTGATCTCATCATTATGCTGTAAACATTTAAGTGCAATATCACTTGACTGTAAATATGATGAACATAAAACATGCTAATCATAAAAATAGCTTTTACAAATATACATTTGTATACAGTATTTCTTTTGCTTTAAATATGTCCTTCATATTATCTTACAAGTCATTGGCTATCTGACATCAAAATTAAAAAAAATACCAATGATTAGCCAGGAGAAACACATTTACAATCGAAACCATAAAAATATGACAATCGCATAGTTTTAAACATATGTTTTAAAATTTTGAATGGTGGTCTCCATTTCCAAAAGTAAATTCAGTTCTTCATACAAATTGAGTCAAAGATGTTACGAGCTGACAGGAAACTGTAGTTTACATTTTGACACAGGGAAGTCTATGAATTATCTTCTCAGCTTCCAAAAGGGTTGTGGTAAGGCTCCCAATTCATTTGATCTGTAGAAACTATAACATAAAATATAGTTGTGTTTTAAAACATTTTGAAAAATAGATAACAACATTTGTAATTAATAGGAGCATTTTTTATTTTACAGAAAGCGATTTATTTAGATCAGTTTAGTGGAATGATAAATATTAATCTTTTCTCCAATTCAAATATAGTCACCGGGAATTTATATGACATGTGCAAGAAGCTACAATTCTCTAGTCTTTAGCACTGACTGCTCTTAATGAGGCAAAAGTACTAAGTGCTCTTAATGAGGCAAAAGTAATTTTGAGGTTTCTTATTCTTCTTCCAAGTTAAAAGTAAATAAAAAGTTGACCCATTTTCCTAATTTGGTTCATCCACACAATGGCATTAAAGCTGGGTAAAAAAACACTTGACATTAATTAGTAATGCCGATGTACTTTGACAGCTATACAAAAATATTCTGCTTTTCAAAGTAATGCACTACCGATATATGAAGAACAAAATGAAGTGCTGTAATTAGCTTTCTGTGATATCATGGAACAGATTGATCAAGTAATCTTTCAAGGGTTATGAAATTAAATGCATTAACATTTTCCACATATTGGATAAAGGTCAACTAGTCTGTAGAGCTATTATTATACAATTCGTATTAAAGAGGTCACTTTGAAAACTCTTATCTGCAAGCTCTTTCTATTATTTGTAGTA
Source organism: Calamaria suluensis (assembly GCA_032468135.1). Lineage (NCBI taxonomy): Eukaryota > Metazoa > Chordata > Lepidosauria > Squamata > Calamariidae > Calamaria > Calamaria suluensis. The sequence goes on along the minus strand of JANHFP010002258.1, from coordinate 43,711 downwards.
CCAAGTTGGCAGCACAGCTTAGAAGAGGTCTATTTTGTCCTCTCTTGCATCAGAGGCAGCCCTGAAGATAGTTGAATAACTCTGTTGCCCTTCGTCTTGCAGGCTTTGTTTTTTCTTTGTTTTCTTTCTTTCTTTGTCGATTACATATTAGGTAATATATATATAAGTATAAGCATGAATTGAATACATAAATGAATACAAATAAAGAGAACATTAGGACAGAAGCGGTAGGCACACTGGTGCTCTTATGCACTCTCCTTACAGACCTCTTAGGAATGGGGTGAGGTCAACAGTAGACAGTCGTAGATTAAACTTTTGAGGGTTTTGGAATGAGACCAGAGTCCGGTAGTGCATTCCAAGCATTGACTATTCTGTTGCTGAAGTCATATTTTCTGCAATCTAGTTTGGAGCGGTTCACTTTAAGTTTGTATCTATTGTGTGCTCTTGTATTGTTGTGGTTGAAGGTGAAGTAGTCTTTGACAGGTAGGACATTGTACCAGATGATTTTATGAACTATACTTAGGTCTTACTGAAGGCGGCATAATTCTAAATTTCCTAAGCCCAGAATTTTAAGTCTGGTGGCATAAGGTATTTTGCTGTGAGCGGCAGAGGAGTGGAGGAAATACAAGACCATGAGCACAAATGAGGACTAGGAAATGGAGTTTCCCAAACAGATGTAATCGTGTGACTGCTAGGTAAGTCTACACTCCTGTTGGAAGAGGTATGTAGTAAATAACAAAAACTGAGGCTAGAATCCTCAACCATGGCTTGACATTCTTTCAGGATAATGGATTATCAGTAGCTGAAAATTGGTAGAAGAAGAAAGACTGTTAAGGAGGGAGACCACTAGTTCCTGGCTTGAAAGCACTCTTTAATAAGTGGTCAAAAGGCAACAACAGAGCTGGCCTTGCTGCTGAGAGATAAAGATAATGAAGACAGCACCATTTATTTCTTTATTTTTATTTATTTAGTTTGTCAAACATGTTTGAGAAAACAAGTATGAACATAACATTTAAGCATATAAGTATAAACAGATGTAAGTATATACATATGAAATGAGTACGAATAAATGGGAATAGAAGGATGGGGCAGTAGGCATGCTGGTGCTCTTATGCGCACCCCTTACAGACCTCTTAGAAACGGGGTGAGGTCAACAGTAGACAGTCTTACGTTAAAGTTTTGAGGGTTTGAGGATGAGACCACAGAGTCAGGTAGTGCATTTCAGGCATTGACCACTCTGTTGCTGAAGTCATATTTTCCACATTCAAGTTTGGAGCGGTTTACTTTGAGTTTGTATCTATGTTTGCTCGTGTATTATTGCAGTTGAAGCTGAAGTAGTCATTTACAGGCATGACATTGTAGCAGACAGTTTTCTGTACTAAACTTAGGTCAGATCATAGGCTGTGTAGTTCTAGGTTGCCCAGGTCCAAAATTTCAAGCCTGGTGGCATAAGGTATTCTGCTGCAAGCAGAGGAGTAGAGTATTCTTCTCGTGAAATACCTCTGGACTCACTCAATTGTATTAATTCATGTAGGGATTCTTTCCTTGTGGCTAAAGGATGAGTGGAAGATACATTAACATAGCTATGGGAAGACCCTCTCAAGATATATTTAGCTGCTCTGTGAACCATCAATAAGTGTAGCTGTGCCTCAGAGCCCCCTTGATAGTATTCCAGCATCAAAACTTTTTGGGACCGACAGAGGGAATGTTACCTAGGTTTTGTTTGGTCTTTTATTATTATTTTATTATGGTGAAACTGATTAGAATGTGGTTAGGTCTTTCCAACAGACATTAAAAAAGTTTAAATTTGAAAGAAATTTTAAAAAGTTACTCCATGAGTACTTAAAGCCATGTGAGCAGCAGATGTGTTGTGTTACAACACACCAGATTATTTCATAATGTGGGATTTGAAACATGATGTATTAGTTGATGCATCAGTAATCTGAGCAGTTCTACCCCAAAGCTGTAACTGCTTACAATTAAAAAGCTATTTTAATGTAAACATGCTAACAGATACTCTTAACTCATGTAATGAGCAGTGATGACTTCACTTGATTATATTAAAAGGCTCTTAAACTTCTACTTTTTGTATTTCTTTCCTGTCTGCTCCCCAAGAATCCTTCATGCCTTCTCAGTATTTTGGTAGGTAATGAGTCTCCAAGAGTGACATTCTGAAGAAACAAGCTAAATGGATTGATTTCAATCCAACCTTTATTAGTAGATCAAAGAAATACAAGTATTGCTTTAATTTAGAAATTTGGTTGAAACGTTCATTTTTGTGTAAAATTCAAAGGAATATTGGAATCAGCCCACATTGAATTTATGTTCTTACATTCCTTGTTTCTTTTTAGTCACAACTTTGTTAAAACTAACTCAGAAAAAGTATTTAGACTTGTTGTAAAAAATAATCCATTTGTCATAATAATGCTCTAAATGTCCAGTGAGTAAAACATTCTATTCCACATTACTTTGGTACTTTTACTACAGTTAAATTTATGCAAATTTAACTGTTGTGTTTTGGGATCAACCTGACCTAGGCTTTAAAAGGATATTTGGAATTCCCATTGTCATAGTGCTGAATTTTTCTTGTTTATATTTCTACAAACAGTCTGCAATCTTTCCCAACAGTCTTGGTTATTTGTCCCACTAGGTATTCCTGAAATGCAAGTTTTGTAAATTCAAATCAGCATGATCAGTTGTGAGCAATGCTGTGTATTGTAGTTTTATGAACAGCCACAGATACTTCAATCCTGGCTAAGAAATATTTAATGGTTAAGTTAAGCAGGAGAAGAAAAAAAATCAGGACAGAAAATGTCATACCTCAAATGCAGAACAGTATTGTATAAAAAGTTCACACTAAATTATAATGAATTCCAACAAAACCTGAAACATAAATAGATGTAGAGCAGATGTGCAGATCTCTGCTCACACTTGAAGGCTAACAGTCTAAAAAGAGAAAACATTAAAAAAAAGTCTAGGAAGAATGGATAACGAACATTTATACGTTAGTTCTTAGTGTTAGAGAGGATCTTATGATTATTGTCTGTGATGTGGATCAGGGGTAGGTTTCACTTATCTTTGCTACCGGTTCACTTGCGCAGGCACAGAGCGTATCTGATGATGTCCGGGCAGGTGGGCAGAACCTCCTGCTGCCGCTGCTACCAGTTCGCCTGAACCGGGGCGAACTGGTAGCAACCCACCACTGATGTGGATATAATTTTATGGTTATTATGATGCGACTGAAAATTATTTATTTAATGCTATCTTTATATTTTTTTCCGTATCCATTCATATAAAAATATAATTGGATGGAAAATTGACACTAGAATACAATGTGTACTTTACAAGAAAACCAGTAGAGAAATGGAAGAAAACAAACAAACAACAGCAAATCAACATCCAGATTCGTTACAGTGCAATCTTGAATAAAGAAATTCAAAAAGAAACTGTTGGTGGCAGGCATAGTTCCACGGAGAAGACCTCAGACTTTGAGGTAAACAAAAGTTACCAATGTAGAGCAGAACCACAGTACCAAATATGACCTAGTTCAAAGATGCTCAACTTTTTTTTGAACTGGGCAAGAATTATTTGAAATATAAAAAAAATGTGATGAGAATTCTTATAATTCACAAAATGATCAGCATGACTGATCATCAAAAGGCTATTTACTGGAGTGCAGACCATTGAAGTTTTCCTTGTTATATAGTTAGTCCTTCTGGATACCCCCTGGGACCCTCAACTATTTGTTTGTCTGTTTGTTGTTGCTGTTTCAATCAGAGTAGGTAGACATGTGATGAATTGCATGGGGCCTTTACAGCACACCATCTTGGGCCCCCCTCTGCAACACTGTTATGGACCATCTTGTCGGCCTGGAAGACTTCAGTGTTTTAATTTGTTTTATTTTACTTT
>JANHFP010002258.1:9085-21030 GCA_032468135.1 Calamaria suluensis | reverse complement strand
TTACTCAGCCTTCCATTCTTCCGAGGTTAGTAAAATGAGGACCCAGATTTTTTTTGGGGGGGGGGGATTTGTTGAGTTTGTAAACTACTTAGAGAGGGTTGTAAAGCAGTATGAAGCAATATATGTGTAAATGCTATTGCTATTTTTAATTTGTGAAACATATCTTTAATGCTTGAAACCAGGCAAACTCTAGTTAGTTTGTAGAAATTTCAATCTGATTGCTTAATAAGGGGCTAAAGGAATGGTGCCAGTGGGTATTCCTGTATATACGATTTAGGTGGAGAAGACCTGAAAAAGGCTGAAAGAAACATGGCAAGAGAGGTTTTGGGTTGAAACCAAGCTGCAAGTTCTTAAAAAAATGAATGCTAAGAGTCGGCACCATTTATTTCCAGCAAGACTTCTATGCCAAGGGGAAGCTAAGGTTGAATATTTCACCAAGAAACATTCACTAAAAACTTCTAAAACACTTCATAGGTTCTTTAATCAATTGGACAGCTTACCTGTAGAGAGCAGAAAGTGGTCGCTTAGTTGCCAGCTTAGGTCTGTATGGTTTTGGCTCCCCTGCCATGTTAATGTCTGAAAATAAGCATGGTGTACACCTGAATTAAAATGCAGCATTGAGAGAGAGACAGGGAAATCATATGTAATAATGTATAACATTGGAGGGAGTATTATAGAAACATGTTGGCTCTTTGCAGATTATCACAGATCTAGTTGTTCAGGCCTAAACAACAGAACATGGTTTTTGGTTTCCAGGATAAAGTGATGCTGTAGATATTTCAGCTGACTGCCAAAATTGTCACCTTTCCCAAAGGCACACACAAAATTCATTGCTAGAGACAGAAATATATTCAAAAACATTCAGAAGAACAAACCTAACAGATAAGGATCTCTATTTTTCACTTTATAAACAATGATATAAACTTTATATTATAAAATTGTATCTGCAAATAATTTGACCTAAATTGTGTAATTGTCATTTTGCTTCCTTTTAATAGTTCTGCTCAGGAAACATTTTTGGCAAAGAGAAAATATTACCCGCAAATGGGGAGAAAGATAAAGAACCACTTTATTGAGTTTGTGGTTGCCTTCTCAGATTCCTTTAGAACTTGGGGCAGTATGATTTCACATGAGTTCAGTTAATAAGTTATAATATCTTTATACATCACCATGTGAAGAGTTTAAATTAGTTGAGGGTATATTTACTAACTGAATTCAAGTTCTTTTTATAAAATGGTAACAAATAGAATTTTATTTATGAAGAACTTTAAGAAACCTTGTTCATCCATGCAGAAGTACTCAGATTAATAGATGTTTCTCTACTGGCTGGTGATATGAAGAGTCAAAGACATTACTAGATGAACAAAACAATTATTTCCTTGCCTATTATGAATGTCACATTCCTATGCAGCAGCAATAACTTGGAAAAGATTTAAGTAGCAGATTTAAATCAGCACTTAGGTCAGGACAGGCAAGAGATAAGATAGAATCTTAACTCAATAGTGGATAAAATCTTTCAATCTCATTAGAAGACTGAGACTTCATTTATATCACCTGACAAACATATGAATGAGTGTTCAGTTGTCTGTATAGATTTATTCTTTGTGTATAAGAACTATAATGCTTTGATTCTCATTACAAGTCACTAGAAAACACTGGCGCTCAATAAGAGGCTGCTATATTTAAATTTATTCTTGCAATCACTATTCTAAAAGAAAACATTTTATTTGAATTTTCTCTTTCTGAACGTCTTTATTTTTCATTTATCTACAAATTTAGCTAGTTTTGATTCTTCACATTTCTATTGTTAATATATACAACTACTTTGAGTATTAGTTCTTGTTATAGATATTGCTTTATGTTATTATCTACTGATTGACATTCTTAGTTGCCAAATTATTTGGTTTGTCTTTGATATGCCCTGTTTATATTGTTTTTTATTTGGTTTCAAACTGCCCGAAGTCATTTGTGAGTTGAATAAGCATACAAGTGAATAAATTAATAATGTAGAACTTTGTATTTTGTATGTTCTGTGTATATTCTGATATGTGGATTGAAGAAATGAACATAAGAAAAATGTAGGTATGATTTCTAAGTAGAAAACTAACATTTGACTTATAAAAGACATTTTGCCTCATCAAAATAATGCTTTTAAAATTATGTGGTAGATTTGTTTGACTAAAGCCACACAGTAATGAGATTTATGCAGGGTAAATTTAATTAGCTATGATATGATACACTGCATTTTTAATCTTTTTCTCAGGTTGAAAAAGGTTTTCACTGAGGGTGAAACACTGAGGGTTTTAAAGATATGTCTTTTTTTAAAATAAAAAATAGAATAATTCTCTCAATATTAAAAGAAATGATAGCAAATATTTTTACCTGTGCAAGACATTTATATGGAGTTTATGTACCATAATTACAATGGAAATTTTATCCAGTGACCTTTTATTATAATTGGGCCCTTTAACAAATTTTTAATATAGCAGTTTTAAGGTCACTTATTCCCAGTATACAAACTTATGGCTCAGTAATATGTTGGAAATATGCAATATTTATAAAATTCGAAGGAAAACTATTTTACACAACATTAATCTCTATATTTTTCCACTGAATGATATTAATCATTCTTTTTCAGTAAATATTTGATTATATTTTTATGTTCTTAGGTATTAAGAATTCACATTAAGGATTTTCCAGAATTCATAGGTTTTCTGGAAAACATAAAATCATCATTCCCCTACCCCACTTTTGTAGAATTATTTTTGGGAAAGAGATACTTGTTTTTGAAATACTGACTAATAAAAAATATCAGATTATCTTCCACAGTATTTCTGATATCTATATATCAGAACTGCATGGATTTTCTACTGGAACCGTAAGAGTTTAAATTCAAATGGTGTTATTACAATTTGATCCAACAGGTTCCAATTAAAAAAATTAGAAAGTAGAAAGGTTTATTCATATATTCAGTTATAAACCCATAAAAACCAGTCATTTTATGAATTGTAAGCCATTGATTTATATATTGTATTTAAATCTTTTTACTGTCTCAATGAACAATAAATGACTGGCAATACTGGAAAACCAGATGGCCTGAACACTTTTTACTATTTATTGCAACATCCAAGAAAAAGCTAGCACAAGATACATCTAAATTATCCCATATTTCAAATGGTGATCCATATTTTCAACTGCAAATTTAGCTTCTGAGAATTCTCTACTGAAATATTAAAGAAATGTCATTTCCCATAACTGACTGTATATACCAGACAGGAAGATATCAGGTTCCATAAAACTATTTTGCTTTTATTAGACCTTAAATATGTACCATTTAAAGTCAGATACAAAGTACAGTTCAGGAAATGGAGGCACTGAAGACCAGGAATTCATTGGGCATATATTTAACTCAAGAATATTATTTTCATCACGAGAATTACCCTTTTACATGGAAAGTTCATGCCTGCTTTCTCCAATTAGAGAAAGACACGATGTCAGCGATCCAGCAACTCCTTTCCTTCTAATTAATGAACTTGAGTCAGGCATTTTTCAAAGATCCATCTTTATTAGAATTAGGCAAACTGGTATCGCTAGTTCAATGGCGGAACTAAATTTTCCCACTTTGTCACTACTTATTCAATTCCCTTCAATTGCAGACCCAACCTTTGGGTGATCACATTTTCCAACCCCACAAGAGGTTACCCTCTGAACACACCCACAGCACCTCCTCTCAGATGATAAGTAGAATTCCTTATGTGTTATTAGGTCCACACCTTATCTGTCAACCCCCCTCCTTCTCCATCTTCCCAGAGCTAGAATTGGCAGCTTGAAACTTCAGTCTAAATATGATTTCCAAAGCTGACACACAATGGGTATAATACAGTTGCTTTAAGAAGTGTCTAAAAATGACTAAGTCTTAGTGATCTACATCAACTCATAGTAATACTGACGAAATTATCACCAAATTCTGCTCATCCTTGCGAAACATCTGTGTCACCTTAACCTAGTTACTAAATATTATTTGTGCTTAACTGGTGAAATAATATATTATGCAAGGAAATGGAAAATAATGAATATTTTCTCTGAAATACATGTTGTAATTCTCATTACTAATTTATTTATGGATAGTTCTGTTTTTGTAAATAAAATTTAACCAGTATATCTAGTGGCGAGACTGGCTTAGGTTCTCCCAGATATATTCTGTGATCATGTTCACCTTATAGGGCAGGCTGGGAGAGTCACAAAAAAGTGCTTATGTGTGGAGGAGTCAATCTTACCCAAGTCTTGTAATGATACATCTCTGCCCAAAGTAATTTACAATCCTGTCAGTCTAAATCTTTAGGGCATTGTCTGAAGAATACAGCGCTATTAATCCTAAAGTTACATTTATCTGTAGTTAGGGTAAACTAAACTGTCAAAAGAACTTAATAGCAATTGACCTCCACAATCATGGCAGGATTTAAGTCCAATTATTGTTTTCTGCAAATGCTAAAGTTAACTCTCTAAGAAGCAACTCAGGAATAATTTTTGATTACAAAAATATCTGAGATATATTATTGTCTCTATTATTTAAGAGTTCCAATTTCCTTGCTTGATAACCTTACTAATTCAAAAGTTTATCATTTACATGCTATTATGAATTATACAATCAACATTCTGTCAGTTATACCACGTTATATAAACATATTTGTAATTTATTTTTAAACAATAAAAAGGAAAAGTAGTAAATTGGAGGGTCTGTTGGACACAAGATTGTCCTTGCTGATTTCTAAATACTGAATAACCCTGGACCTTGAGAAGCTGCTGAGTTGCACTACTAATGAAGAAAGTAGTTTATTATGCACTTCTATTATGTTTTCCCAACTTATGCTTATTATCTTTTATTATCCATTTATGACATAAGACATACATGTTATAATTGGTCCCTTTTTCTCCATAACACCCTTGGTCCCCCTCTATCTACAGGAAGAAAATCTGAAGCAGGGAATCTGCCTAACGCAAAAAAACCCTTCCATTTAGAAATCTTTATATTCTTCCTAGAGAAAAAAACAGTTGATAAGTACACATTCCCATAGTTTGATAGTGTTCAAATGCATCCCAACAATTCTATAATTTTTGTAACTAAATTTGGTTGGAACTAATCCATTATTAAAAATAATCATTTACATTTTCTATTTCTATCATTTAGCAACAGTGGCACTCTTTCAGGTGCCACTTACATGGAAAATGTTATTCAGATATAGGAAATTATTTAAAAGCATACTGCAAAGAACAGATTTAGTGCTTAGGGATTTAGATTCAAAGCTCAGCCATTTTTAGTTACACAGGTGTCTCTTTATTAAAGGCAATTGTTTTGGAAAAGCCAATTATCTTGAGTTCTTTATATTTTAGTTCTTAGTATCTATTTGCATACAGCTGCAATAATTCATACTTAGTTGAAATTTCTTCTTTTGAAGGAGGGAACAATTTCTGTTTGAGAAATCATGTTACTTCAGCTACTGGATTAATTCAGTAATCTGAATTATCATATTGCATTAACTCAGGTTCAAGAAAAAGCACATGGTCCTGGAACTAAAGCAGATGAAGCGTGGCCCAGCATCTATTTTCCAGAAGAGAGAATGGGGCTACACCAGGGGCCTCCATTCAAATTAAGATTCAGTTCCTGAAACTTACATTATAATTGATGTAATACATAAAGCTTTTGGCATTTCTCATCTTTTGTAAATATTGTGGAAATTTTTTAGCCCTTTCCGATATTCAGGAATTCTCTTCTATACAGGTGAAACCTGAAAGTGTTGAATTCCAGTTTGCAAGAAATTCTGAAGTAGCAACTCTGCCTAATGCAAATAAGGTCTTCCTTTGATTTATAACTCTTTATATCCTCCCTGGAGAAAAATCCAGTTGATTGGTGCACATTCTTGATAGGGTTGAAATGCATATCAACAATTCTATAGCTTCTACAACTAAATTTGGTTGGCACTAATCCAACTGGAGTTGTCTTTTATGTGGATTGGGAAATAGGGTAGTGAATTGGGGAATAACTTCAGGAGGTGTCAAATCATGTCAAATGCCAGTTTCTACCTACTTCCTTAAAATCTAACCATAGCTGGCTATACTGTTTATCTCTTACTATGTGTTACTTTTTCTTCAAGAAAGATGACCACCAGAAATACAAAATACAGGAAACAAGTAAGATGTTGACAGCCAACTCTTCTTTTGGAGAATTGCCATTTCAATTTTTGTTCCCTTGTCAGGATTTAAAAAAGAACCCATTTAGGATCTTTTTATTTATAGAAATACTTGTTTACAGACTAATTTCTACTTTGGATTCTGAATGCTGAGTTTTCCATTTTAACTTCAATAGTGCACTTTGGTTTCTGATTGTTTTTTATTGATTTTTTAATTCACATTTTTAGTCCCTAACTTTCAGTTGCAATGGCAAACATATGTTAGGCTGATGTGGCAGAGTAGAAATTAGAGTAGAAGCAATCAATAGTAGTAAAACTCAATGGGTCTAGCATTCAAGCAACTTGCATAAAGTCAGGATCTACTGTAAGTATTCCACATTGTCTTGATTGTATTTGAGGTTATTTTTGACAAACTCATTTTAAAAATATTGTAGAATTACATTTCTAATATAGTAAAAGTTAAAAAAAGCTAAAAATATAGGAAATAAGAAGAGAAGTGAATAAAGAAAGGAAAAGATAATTTTGATTTCTGACCTTCCGTTGACTAATTGCCATCTTACTTTTTTACTTCCCTTTTTAATTCTTTTGAATCCCCAACTGACAAAGAAATTCCAATGTCCAACATAAATTCTAATGTCCTTGGAGAATTTAAGAATGGTTTAACAGCTTAGCCTTGGCTGAGTTTCAGGACAGAAGCTTCATTACCAGTTTCTTGGAACAGCTGTCTAGAGAAATTCTTTTAAACCTGGGCAACTCTTAAAATTAGCAGGAATAACCATGCTGACGGAGGAATTCTGGGAACCAAAATTCATGTATCAGGAACTTAGACAGGATGCGAAAACCTGGAGTAAAAACCACACCAAAAGGGTTTACATGACTGTAGTGAGATAAGAGTAACATATTTTTTATTATAAACATGGAATTATTATCCCATGCCATACAATGTCCTGAAAATGAAGCAAATAATTTCCCAAAGGTAAACTGTTTTATAGAAAATAAATAACCGATAGTCCCCTCCCAACTGAACCACGGAATAGCAGTATGGAAGCAAATTAACAAAGGCGATCAGCTGCATTATTTTCACCTTTGGCGAAACACAGATTGTGACATTTAAAGAAAATTGGCAGAATCCTCTTAATGCTTAGGAGGGAAAAATCATAAGATTTCAATGTTTTAGGCAAAAAAGGCTTGGCAATCCATTGTTTCTTTATTATTTAAGTTAGAATAAACAAATGAATTCTTTAATGAAACTATATATTCAAAACAATAAACACAGAAGACCATTTCATAGAATGTGCAAATAATGAGTAGGTTTAATCTTAAAGACTATGAAAGTATAGGAAAATTTGATCCTATATCCTACTTGCAAATCAACTTACGGAAATAGAAATTGATTGAGCACAAAATAACCGGCATGTAGCTGTAATCCATTGCTCTTCCAAAGAGGAAACTTGAATTTCTCAAAGTAGCCACACCCAAATGAATTGTGGAAGAGAAAGCTGACTACTTCAGTTACTTGAAGACAAGAAAAATCATAAGGAGAGGGAAAGGGAAAAATAAACAAGTGGACAAGTATATTCATTGTAGACTGCCACAATGAATACATATGCTGTGTGAAGATAGTTTGCAAACTCAGTTGATTAAGAATATGGCAGAAAGGTGATCAGCTGGAAAATTCTGGCACTGACACATTTTCTCTTTTTCTGTTTCCCTACCCCTCTCTCTCACACTTTGGTATTTATATTTACCAACACCTATCTGAGCACAAGTTTAAATGTTTTTGATAAAAAATATAGCCTCATGTTCAAGTATAATGGAGAGATGTAAAGAAAAATATTCTATTCTACACAGCTGTAAATCTTCCATATTTGCATGGAAGATATTCCCTCAAATGCCCTCTAGCAATGAGTCTGAAGCTGAGATGCCCACATCCCCCCCAAATAGGAGCCATATCTTTAAAATAAGCTGCAATCAGGCAGATCTATAACATCATACAGTGGTACCTTCCAGGTGTCATTAAGGATTCACTTTATAAGGGAGATGGGCGGCATGAAAATTTAATAAATATTTTAAAATATGTATATCCAAAAGACTATTGTGGTGTCTGTTTTTATCCACCATCATCGTAAGCCATCATTATCTTCCTCCACCTTCTTCAGTGGGAAAACTATGCTACTTCCAATCTTTAGCCAAAAAGGGTGGGTTTTTTGTATTTTTTAAAAAGGTAAGAAAACTAAGACAGAATGAGCTAAATTTCCGAAGGTCGTTTCAAATGACAAATAATAGTCTGATCATAATTTTATTTGCCCTCATATTATGGCAGGTATACAAATAGGATCTATCTTACTGTTTTCAGTGCTGTCACCTATGAATTCTTACAATTTCTGTAAGAAAGCTACTGTCTTTCAATAACTCTGAAAAATGGTAAGAATATCCACAGGGCAGACTATTTAAACAAAATCTTCATTAAGAAACATTTCCCTTGTAAACAATGAGATCCAGACATTCATATTTATAATAGATCCCTTAATTTGAAATATGGTTATGAGACAAATTTTACCAATGACAAATCCCCATTTAATTCCATTTTCATGGATATCTCCCTGGAGTCTGCATTACTTTTCCATGCCAGAGAAATGCTTAAATTGTGATAATTTTATTGCTATTACTACAACTATTTTATCTGTTAAATTTTCAGCATGCTGTTATGTTTGCTATTTTTATTGAACAAACCGCAGTGAGATTATTTACATTGATGGGTGGCATTGAAAATTAAAAGACTAGCCTGAGAAAATTATATCACCACATTTCAAATTTTCTTAATTAACTATTTTAAATTGAATTAAATTAGTTATGTATTTTTAAAATAGGCTAATTTCCTGTTCTTTAAAGAAGCTACAATACCTGTGCAAATCTGTTTAGGTTATCTACTATCATAGTTAGTGCTACATTTCCCATCTTTCTTATTACATTCTGTGAATAAAATGCACATGTGAAAATATCTATGACAGGAAAACATTACATTATTTTCAGTGCATCTTATCAGATATGCAGAAAGTGTCTCAAAAATATTAAAACATTAGTTAATAGTCATTTAAAAAAGAAATAGGAAGTTATCCGTCAACATTAAAAGATATTTAAGGAATCCCAGTGATTAGTAAAAGTTCCTAAATGCTTTCAATTCTCACAGGCACACACATTTATTGCCCAAGCATAGCTCTCTAGTTATTTTAGAACATAGCTCCATTAAACCTACCAGTAGTTATAATGGCCACCATTGTCAAGTATTGTATGAATCACAGTCCAAAATATATGTGGGTATCAAGAAGTATGATAAGAGCAAGAAATCAAGAATTTTGAGCTTGCATTGTGTGGGCTTAGCATTAATGTCAACCGGAAAGATGAAAGAAAAGTTGAACCAGAAATCAAGAACATATTGATTATCATTATTAAGATATTCAAATAAACTTATGCTAACATGTTGGTTTGCCATTCCAATACAAACCATGAAAGTAAATAGCAATGGACCCATTTCTGAACAATTTCTGCTTGAGAACTAGAAATGCAAGTTTGAGGAAAAGTAGGCATAATGTTCATACTACTGAGAATTTTTACAATTTAATTTCTGCTGTATTTATTGGATGCCACATATTTTTGACCCAAGTTTAATAAGATCAAGTCTCTTTAATCAATTACATTTCAATAGCAATCTGTTTAAAGGTTTGTAGTTCCTTACTTATTATTCATGTAAGGAAATCATTCCTTGCATTCCCATTTAAGCAGTCTGCTTTATGATGGCCTGGTAACCCACATCTATATTCATAACATCTGCTTTCATTTTATCTTTCAGTTCTATCCTGGACCTAAATCAGCAGGTCATTTCCAGAGAAGTTTTTTGCCTTCATTTTAATACCAGTTTGAGTTTCTAGCTCTAATTTTTTTTCTAGCGTGAAGCCTGACTATATGACTGATTTTAAGGGTATAGCATTTGTCAAATATACCCTGATAAAGGGTTCTATAAAAGTTTCTATATTATTACCAATGTTTATTCTAATATTGATCTAACATAATGATTCAGTGATACCAAATGAGTCCTAAATGGCTTTCTCTCCAATACTCATAATTTCTTTACTGAATAAAGCCTTTAAGACTGAACAAATGAAGAAAATAAAGCTCTTGTATCAAATAAACATATATGTAAGTCAAAATTGTCTTTGCAGGGTTTTCATTTTATCCACTTTCAGCATCTAGGTTTTCTTCGTGTGGTACAGTAACATTTTAAGATAGATGCTGCAGAAAAAGCTTGGTATTATTCAGTGCAAAGACAGGGATCAGCAGTGTGGCCAGTCTCAAAGTTGAAGCTGCTACTGGCAATGTGGGAATGGTCTTTAAAAGTGCATTATTTTCACATAAGAGTCCTTTTGTTGTTGTGGAATGGAGCAGAAAGACACATTTTTTCATGCTCAGAAACACTTTTTGCTACCAGGAAAAGCATTTATAAAAACAAAAGATTAAAAATAGTCAATTTTTAGACAGAAGATGCTCACTTATATTAATCATGCATTGCCATCTACTTGTCTTTCAGTCTAAAATTTGTTCACTTTTTAACCATTTACAAAATAATCCCACTTCAGTTACATCATTGCTGTAAGAGTAGATGAAGGTACATCCCATGGGACTCAATGGCAAAACTTGATTTGATAGCACAACTGACTTTAATTTTAGCAATATTAATTTCAGCTTTGAATCTGACTCAGATATGCAAAAGTCACCTGGTAGAGCTGGCTTTTTAATTGTGGCATTATTTTTTTGAATCATAAAACCCCTGGGACGAAGGCCCTGGGACGGTCAATACTGAGGCCGGGCGCCCTTGGGGACGATTTGGATGGGGGACCACGAAGAAATCCACAGCACCCCGGAAGAAGGCGGCCAACCTCTGAAAGCCACGCCCCCTCCCCACCCTCCCCGGGAGCCCCTCCCAACCTACTCACTTTGCTTTCGTCCATCAGGACGCTGGGTGGTCGCCGACGCCGCTCGCTAATCTGGATCCGGGCTCCGAGGAGAGCCGCGCTCTCCATCCATGCTAGGCCGCCGGCTGCTTCCCGTCTCCAGGACACGGCCGCCCGCGCGGGGAGCATCTCGGGAACCGTAGTTCCGCCCCGCCTCCCCGCCTCAGCCAGAAGCAGAAGGGCGCTTCCGCCAACGGACTACAGCTCCCAGAAAGCATTGGCAAAAGCAGCCGCGCGAATGACGTAGAGGTCGAGCGTGCCCCCCCCCCCCGAGCCTCCCCGAGGAAAGGAGCGACGGACCGTAGACTCACGAATATAATAAGTCTGTAGAGCTGGGTTAGGTTAGAGTGACGCAAGAAAAGCATTGCAAGAGTTCAAAGAGCAATCTGGTTTGCAATAAGCGAATCTCACCTCACTGTTCTAAAAGAGGAAAGACCCCCACCCATTGTTTAGTAGATTTATACATTTCTAATGCATACATTAGAAATAAATAAAAAGATATGATGCTGTTATTATTATTGTTGTTGTTGTTGTTGATGTTGAGGATGAGGATGATGACGATGATGATGATAATGATGATAATGATAAGAGGTATCAACCATTACCACCAGTCAATTTTATTTATGGTGCATATTTGAATGTTCAGTAGACTCAGTTTCATGTCTAATGATTAATAATAATAATAATAATAATAATAATAATAATAATAATAATAATAATAATAATAACAACAACAACAACAACAACA